>CM035360.1:4513354-4570854 GCA_020137815.1 Hormiphora californensis | reverse complement strand
AAGTCACCACAGGGTTTACTTTTGTGTTATACTGCTCCTGTGTCACTACGGTAGAGCTCTAAAATTTAGTTCGACGCACGATTGATTAACGATTGATTAACGATTGATATCAATCGAGTTAATCGATCGTTTATCAATCGCGCGTCGAACTAAATTTTAGTAGGGTTTGGATTGTAATGGTCCATGACACACAAGCATTAGATATGAATTATAAGAAGTACGTGGCTATTACACGTGAATTATATTTGGTAGCCATATAATTACATGAATTATGAAATCCTAGGTATTTTAGTATTAAATTCCTACTGAAATACTGTTTGACATAGAGATTAATAGAGATTAATAGCAGACAGTGTCTACTGACTAATAGACATATAACTTGAGGATTACTCAGAACAAGTTGTATGAATTACAAAACCCGTAATACGACACACGTTCACAGAGTTGTCATCAGAGTTTTGAAACATTTACATTTAGAGGTATCGGGAAATTCGGTTTTGATGCTACCTAGGGGACAGTTGGCTGACGCGGACGAAGGGAGAGAGGGGGTGAGAGAGATGGGTGAAAGAGGGCGAGAGAGAGAGAGAGAGAGAGAGAGAGAGAGAGAGAGAGAGAGAGAGAGAGAGAGAGAGATAGAGAGCAGAGTTTGATAAGGACACAGTACACACCTATGTGAACCATGTGAGCTAACTCGTAATTATAGAAAGAATAGAGAGCAGAGTCTGGGCAGTGGGCACACCCTCGATTTAAAATTCGTGCTATAAGACCGATTATAGGAGAGAGGGTAAAATATTGTTACAAGGCCAAGAATTTGAGGAAAATACATTGGGAGAGGCCAAAAGACAGAAAGACAGATCACAAAGCGAGAGGAATAGTTGGAGAGAAATAGTTGGATCGCATAACATATAGAGATCAAGGGAAATTTAGAGAATGGGTCAAAGGGGGAGAGAAAAAGAACCAAAACCCAGTCGTTAACCTTGCTTAAAGAGCTCACACATTGGACTTTCGAGATAAATGTTTTACTTATGGGCGGCAAATGCAGGTTACACATGCAATGAATTCCTTATGTTAAATCCAGAATATCATGTTGAGGCAAAACATAAACGATAAACCAGCTATAGAGAATGAAAAAAGGGGAGCAATTAGCGCGGTCAACAACTTTAGATCATCTAACGAGATGACAACACACAAGTGTAAAACACACACCCAGGTCTAACTGATGTGTGCTGTTTGTGGGGGAGAGCTGAATATCACTATAACAACAGCTAGATAATTATAGGAATTATACCCAACTATTATATGGAAAAACATCAGAAGATAGCAGCTGTGAATTTCTAGAGAGAGAGGGATGGGGATGGAGAGAGAGTTGGAGAGGAAAAACAGAGAAATGGAAAAAGAAAGAGAGGGAGAAAAAAGAAAAAAAGATAAACAAGAATAAAAATGTATGGCACATAATATTATCATCTCGTTCGGTACATAAACGAAATTTTGGTTTTAATTGCGAGACTAATGAGTAGCATAATATGCGTCACAAAGTCGACTACCACACGCATCATTACGTGTGCGAGATCTGACAATGGAACTAATAGCACTCTTTGATCAAGGCCGCAGGTAGATAGATAGATAGATAGATAGATAGATAGATAGATAGATAGATAGATAGAGAGAGAGAGAGAGAGAGAGAGAGAGAGAGAGAGAGAGAGAGAGAGAGAGAGAGAGAGAGAGAGAGAGAGAGAGAGAGAGAGAGAGAGAGAGAGAGAGAGACAGAGGAGAGAGAGAGAGATAGATAGAGAGAGAGAGGAGAGAGAGAGAGAGAGAGGGAGAGGGAGAGAGAGAGGGAGAGAGAGAGGGAGAGAGAGAGAGGGAGAGAGAGAGAGAGTATAATATGAAGGATTGGAGGAAGCATTATTGAACGACGTCGACAAGTTGACGGACTCAAATTCACAGACCTATATCACTGCGGTATATGCAGCTGTACAGTGTACACAGTACAACACAGGCCGGAGATTAGCAAAGTGAGAAAAGAAAAGACGTAAACTAGCATGATTTAAGGAGAAAAATCTGTTTTAGGACGAATGAAACGGAAAAAACATCTGCCGTCTTCATCATTTGGCAGGTCACTCGAGAACACCCAAACACGAGATCTCTCTGAGAACTGATCCTGGTATCATGAAGATCGGGATCCATATTTTAGAGATAGAGAGAGAGAGGGAGAGAGAGAGAGGGAGAGAGAGAGAGGGAGAGAGAGAGAGAGAGAGAGAGAGAGAGAGAGAGAGAGAGAGAGAAAGAGAAAGAGCAAAGAGTAGCTAGGGACTATGGAGAAAGAAGAAGAGGCAGATCATAGATCGTGTTGACTAACGTTCTGTGTATGAATGGTATTATAGCGGCTTTTGTTCGCCCCTCAACATGATCTCTAAATTCGCCAAAACCCTGGGTGCAGGCTACTACTAGGCACTTGGTACTTAAAATGGAGTGGACTTGCTGTAGGATCAGAGACTTGCCTAATTGTAATATGGTGATTCGAGTTGAAAGGTCGGACAAAGAGATACAGTAACCCTGGACTATCAAGCGAGATTTTAGCTGTGTGGTAGATCGAGCACTTGGTATTTTCTAACCCTCCTGCAGTACGCGGAGAAAGGGAGGGTAACGGTATAACTTTCTCCTAATTCCTATAGGCAGGGATCTGGGAAGCGAGAAAGCATATAATCACTTGTGGTTAACTGGCCGTGTGTGTGTAAAACCATCTTATTTCCTCTCCGATTATCTGTATCTCGGCGTGTATCTCTATCGGACTATTGGTATATATCTCTAACTCTGTCTATCTCTATTGGTTTGCCTATCTCTCGTTCTGTATCTCTATCTCTCACCGATCCTCCTAGTATTATATTAGGAGGATCGGCGGTGAGTAGTATCCCTACTAAAATTTAGTTCGATCGTTAATCGATCGTTTAACAATCGCGTGTCGAACTAAATTTTAGTAGGGATGGTTGTGTTGAAATTGTAAACACGGATAATATAAAGCTCACCAAACAAGCAATTAAAATGATCGCAGATCAGAAATAGTCTTTCTAATGCAATATATTTATAGAATAAGATATAATATTTACATGATGATATCAACCCAACAAAATGCAGTTCAGAAAGATCATAGAACACACGTGGGAAATATCAATCAGAGAGCGAGCAATATACTTCCAAAATTAAATCAGGAGATTGAATGCAGCATGGTTTATGCACAGCACGGCACTAGGAGGAAGACCTAAATGTATATCATCGCAGCACAAGATGTTTTATAACTACGAACAATGGCAGTTATAACCACTGCACACACATATCCGGGTGTGCGCTGCAGAGTTGTTATGTAGAACTTTAAACAGCTACGTGGCAGCAGCTGTTTCTCTCTCTCAGTGAAACTAATAATCTATCTCTTCCCATTCTCCGTCCAACAAAATTATAATAGAGATATTCCATTCTCCATCCAACTGCAATAATTAGTGTGTGTGGACTGTGGACAAGGAAATGCATAGTAGATTGCTAAACCCACTCACGCCTAACTATATACATTGAGCGTACCTAAGCCTAGCCGATCTAGAACAACAAAAGTGTGTGGAATGTAGCGAGAGAGGGGATAGGGAAAGATCTATAAAACACAAGTTAGAAATTACTCTCTAATTATTGTTGGGCGTCATGGTAACTGGCACGTGTGTTGAGAGTGGAATAAACTTGGCCTGCCAACAAACATTTAATTGCCCAATTAGACTGTGATCTCTCTTTTCATTGATATATCTCTGTTTCTTCCAGTCACAATTGTCTCTTCAGTCTTCATATGAGTTCCTCACTCTCTGTTTCTCTGTAAATTTGCCCAGCTATTCACAAACAATCAACACCTGCATGAACTGCACACCGACGTCACTCGAGTTGGCCAAAAATAGCTAAGACTGACACCTAATTGTCCCTTTATTCTATAACATGTTCTAAAGCTTCCACAAAATACCCTTAGGAGTGTGTTGTTGTATCGCATAAGCTTTGGCGAAACAAGCCGGTGTGACTAAGAACAAGCAAGCACCTCAGACAAATTATAAAAATTCTTAATAGCCCAGCAGCTCTAGACCAGTCACCACGCCTAGTTCATTCATCAGCATTTAACCACTGACACTGGTTACACAATTTGTGGCTGATAAAAAAGTACTAATTATGAGATGAAACAGAAATTATAATAAGATTAAGTGGTCAGCCGGTTAGCCGTTAGTGCAGAAGATCGTTAGTAACTTTATGAAGTGCCGTACAGACTGGGACGCGTGCCGTACAGGCTGCCGTAGAGACTGCGACGCGAGACCTAAGCAGACGCGAGTAGTTTGTAGATGGCATTGTTCTCTGTAAGTTAAGTGTACGCGATGGGTAGTGAGAGAGAGAGAGAGAGAGAGAGAGAGAGAGAGAGAGAGAGAGAGAGAGAGAGAGAGAGAGAGAGAGAGAGAGAGAGAGAGAGAGAGATAGAGAGAGAGAGTTAGTGAGTAAGAGAGTTAGTGTTAGTGTGTTTAAACTGGGTGTAGACGCGGTCGACGGACGTTAGCAACGAGAGAATTGCTCCTTCATAAAAGTTTTAATGAAAGAGAGCTGTAACGAGAGACCGCATTACTAAAATCGATCGCCCTGATCTACTACATAGAAATCTTGGAAACTATTTCAGCCATGGGAAGGAACTGAATAATGATTATTCACTCATTTCAGGAAAACCACCAACGCGAGGAATATAATACTTCATAGAGAGAGGGAAAAGTAGAGTGTGATAGAGAGAACGAGGGGCACCATTTTCAGTGACTCCTTTTAATGTTGAACCGAGAATGTTGGAGACGTCCAGTACCAGTGATCAGGTGATGGCGCTTCTACAAATTAAATAGGAATTATTAGGAAGTGAGCAAGTTATTACAGGGGGTAGAGCTGAATAAAAAGTAAAGCGAAAAAATACTTAGTATATTTTAGGGAATAATAAAGTTAGAATTTAGATTGTATTGGTATTTTTGCAAAGGAAGAAAAAGAGTTGGATAAGTCCGCTTGAACGGAATTTAGGTCAGGTTCAAGTTAAGACAAGTAACTGATGATCAATGTCATAATTGTGGAAGAGGGAAAAGATCACCATACATCACCTTACAGTAGAAAGAAGATAGAGAAGCAGATAGATAGAAAAATAGAGAGCGTGACAGAGAGAGGGTGATATAAGAGATAGGGATCTGTATACTGGATAGATAGTAGCTAAGAGAGAAAATGAAAAAAAAGGAAGGAAAGGATAGGGCGAAGTTCTAGTTTCGCATACGTTATTCATAGAGGTGTACATCTAGACAACAGACATTGCTACATCACTTCCCCCATGCTCTTCCCCTGCTCTCCCACTTCTTCAGTAAAAACAGATGGATCTTAGAGAGAGGGAGACAGAGAGTGGAGAGGGCTAGATGAAAAGTCTCAAAGAGTATAAAAAAGATGGAAAATGACTGTTTAACACCTGAAAATGAGTTGTTACAGCACCACGGTCTTTAGTCTTTCTAGAACAGGCTGGGACAAAGTGCGCTGGTTGAGAAATGGAAAACATAAGAAGTTTCCCCAAACTGCATTGTTTCAATTGTTATAGCAGGGTTTGTCACACAGCAGTCTTTTGTGGAACGAAGCACTAAGCAGGGGGGGCGGGTGGGGGGGGGGGGGGTTGATCAATTTACTAGCCCACGTGAAAGTGAAAACAAGAACATTATCATTATAGTACAAGTTCCAAGAATTAATATATTTGGTCCTGGAGGACTATTAAACCTTTGAACAAAGGAGTAACAGAGGGAGTAACTCATGAGGAGTTCCCATAACAGATGAACAAGACTTCGAGTCTAGTGCAGCTTAATAATATCGTCTAGTTTAGCGGGGTTAACAATAAGAATATAGTTCAGTTCCCATGAACAAGACTTCGACTATATTGAATGTTGTCTAGGTCAGCCTGATAATAAGAATGTTGTCTAGGTCAGCCTGATAATAAGAATGGTGTCTGGTTCAGACCCCTGACCCTCACGTGCGACTGGTAAATTCATTGTATGCCCCAATAGTCAGTAATATGGTACATACGATAGTCAGTAATACGGTAGGTGTAACAGAAAGGTAATAAAAGAGAAATCGCGCTACGACCCTGTCAACTGGGTAAACAAATCTTGTCAAATAGATTGGCAGGTACATACACTCTCTCCCAGGCAGAGTCTCTTTGTTTTCTTTCTCTCTCTCTTTTTTTTTTCTCTCTCTCTCTCTCTCTCTCTCTCTCTCTCTCTCTCTCTCTCTCTCTCTCTCTCTCTCTCTCTCCCACCATCCGTGTTTATATAAACCTGCATGATCAAATCATTTGTTACATACCGGCCGTTAACGAGAGAATGGCAAGGTACAACTAGATCACGAACGCTTCTGACGTACAGGTGGGGCGATCATACAATCAGCGATATTGAACAATGAACGCTCAAATCAAACAAAGGGTGTATGATTGCACCTCCTCCAGCCCTCTTGTCTTGTTGGACCTATTATAGGTCTCATGCGGCCTCTCGCTAACCATTTTAGGATGAGTGCCGTGTGGGCCATATGTTAGAATGGAGTTAGAAATAAGATAGGGACCTGGAGGGAGGACAAATGACTAGTCAATAATGGTCCTCAAAAATTAGCTGAGCTCAAATTTCTGTATAAATTATTCAAAAGTATTGGAGTAAGCGAGGGTTTATTGGGCTTATATCTATACCTGTGAGATACAAATAACATTGAATAACAACTACCTATAGCAGTTTGGGAGCCAGACAACAAAAAACAAAGGATATATTATGTCGAGATATATCTCCCCGTGAGCCGTCAGCACGATGTGACGTAATTCAGTACTACTAGGGCATCTCATATTATTAGAATATTATTTTCCAGAGAACAAGATTATTATAGAACGAATTTGAAAACGGAATACAATATGTGATGTGGTGGATAACGTAGAGAATTCAATGGGGTCGGAGGCGGGTAGCAGATGTTGGATCTATCATTTAGATTTTAGCCGGGTGACAGATAAGAGAGAAAGGGAGAGAGAGAGAGAGAGAGAGAGAGAGAGAGAGAGAGAGAGAGAGAGAGAGAGAGAGAGAGAGAGAGAGAGAGAGAGAGAGAGAGAGAGAGAGTGAGATGGGTCATGTGGTAATTATATGAGGGCGTAGAATCATAAAATTCTACCATACCCAATACCCACTTCAACGCTAGAGATAAATACTTTGATCAATGATCAATGATCATGCCTACTGGCCCCAATTGTGTATGTAGTTTGTAGGAGCAGAACCACAGAAAGGTACCACACACTCACAAGCCCAAGGCCAAGGTTCTCTCTTTTCTCGTGTTATATATGAATAGCCAATAGTCCCGGCAGAAGTGATTGATCACAGCGCTGATTATTCAAAATCATTTTCCAGTGTAATTAGCGTGCGTGTTGAGGAATAAGAAGAAGAGAAATATAGGCCAACATTATTACAGTAATAATCATGGCTATGCACCAGTGCACCACTTGGGAGGTCTCATAAATCATAATTCTAAAACGTATGGCCTAGCATCCATGTCTTTATCTGATCTATACCATGTACAGTCGGATCCCGATTTACCGGGATGCTCGGGGGAATGGATTTTTGCCAGGTAAATCTTGGTTCCAGTAAATTAGGGGCTGGTAAATCGGGGTCCGACGGTATTCACATTTAGAATCGAAACTAAAATAAATCAATTAATTACACAGATAAATACAAAACATATTCATTCTAAAATTCATTCTAAAATGTCAAATGGATGGTTGGTTGCACTCAAATTCAGATAAAAAACATACGTTGAGCGATTCACGGACCGCATTCTTAATAATTAATTAATTAATTATTATTTTAATAACATCCAACAAACCATTGAATGTAAAACTCTATCCAGAGACCAGACTAGCGCACCCGTTGGGCGCGCCTCAAGTAAGGGCCTTTTGATAACCCACCCGGCTTCGCCGTGTGGCTCATTTCGCCACTTTCAACGTCAATAACACGGTTGCCATGGCAACTGAATTGGTAAACATGGTGACTGGCATGTTAAAAGTCATTCGAAAATATAAATTAACTTCCACTGGAAGTTCCAAAAGTGTGAGCAACAGCTTTACAGCTTTGGGCCTATAAAGTGTTTTATGAAGGAGCACTGTCGCGTAGAAACACACTGAACGAACGACCACTTCGACGACGTTCATAGAGACTAGCGCACCCATTGGGTGCGCCTCAAGTAAGGGCTTTCTAATAACCCACCCGGCTTCGCCGGTTGGTTTTTTTTCGCCCCTTTCAACGTCAATAACACGGTTGCCATGGCAACTGAATTGGTAACTATGGGGACTGGCATGTCAAAAGTGTGAATGACAGCTTTACAGCTTTGGTCACATAAAGTATTCTATGAAGGAGCACTGTCGCGTAGATACCGCCTAACGAACGGCTTCGACGACGTTCATCTCCAACTTATAATAGAGATATTTCAATCTGAAACCTAAAATGATAAATTAATAACTAAATTGTCAGTAACGTCGTTACAATAAACTATGACCTCTCGTTGGATCAGCTGGCTCACTCCCCGCATGTCTCATTTGTTGCAGGTACAAATCATTCCACTCACTGAGGGATCCCCCCGCATTACTCTGCCTCCTCATCACTACCGCCGTATCAGGGGGCTGGATCGCATCACTACTCTTACACGCCTCACACGTCACTATATCCCTCATCCGCTCCCGGAAGAACCCTTGGAATCCCTGGCTAAACGCCGTGTAAACAAGGGGGTTGGTGGTTATCCAGAAGAGATGGAGGTTGAGGGAGATGTGTTCTAGCTTCAGGAGGGTGTCAGGTGTTCTGGGTGTTATGATGATCACCAGGATGGGTACCCATGACAACGCCACCTGTAACGACACCACGGTGATCGTGATGATTGGTTTTAGGTTCCGAACACGGCCCATACCCAGAACTAGCCGGAGGATTGTGGCGCACCAGATGACCGAGTTGGCTAATATTGTGCCCGTCAGTGGGACAAATATTATGATAATGAATTCCATCATAGTCTTTGGGATTTTAGTCAGATTTGATCCATTGATGGTGGCCAGGGAAATGTTACCCCCCGCAGCTGCTGTCACTCCTTTCTCCCCTGCACTTTGGTGGTAATACATATGGGGGTCCGTGTGGTTTAGTAATCCCTGACACATTGGCGCATACAAGGTACCCTCCCGTCCTATCGTTACCATGGTAACTATCACACTACCAACGTACACACACCCAATAATCACATACAGGAGACGTGATGAAATGCGGAATGCACCACGTTGGGACCCAGCAGGGCGGACAATTCTGATAACCCGGTACGTTGCAATGAGGAACACCAGTGTGATCTGGGAGACAGAGTTCACACACCGCAGGTAGGTTTCCACGTGACAGAACATGAGTCCAAAGATATACCTCTGGTAGAGATGGGTGATAAGGGCTGGTAGCAGGGGTATCACAATAAACCCCAGATCACAAATGGCAATATGCCGAACTAGTGTCACTGTCGTTTGGCCCATGTTGAAGCTCCTGTAATGGTAGCTGGCGTAGATGACGAAGGCGTTGGCTAGGCCTCCAAACACCAAGACGAAGATGTAGTAGGAAACTTGGAGGATGTGAAGGGGAGCGGATTGTAAGTAGTAGTTTGACATCACGAGAGCGTAGACTATAATGTGTGGAGAGGGTTGTTACAGCTGTGGGTAATGGGTTTGCCTGGCTAGACTGTGTTTCGGGCGCCCACACACACAAATGTAAAGGGAGGGTTAGATCATAACAATAATGGGTATCTACGACGGGAGGCACCGAACACACACAGATGGGTATCTTGTGCCAGTTATAGTACATATATAGTGCAAAGAGCGGGGTACAAAAAGAGAAGAAAAAGAGTCTGTCATTTACAATTGCAAGGCGGGTGTATCCTCAAATTCTTTTCTAATATAATAGTGAAGGCGGACGAGTTTAAGGCACGGCAGAGAAATTATAGGCTACACTAATAAGCAGTACGGCGAGAATAGAAACCTAGGAACACTGAGTTAGTCAGAGAGTTTTTGTGAAAGTGCAAAATATATTTCAACAACATGACTGTAGTCAGTTAGTACATACATGATTAATCGATGATGATCTCACAGAGCTGCTGCATCTCACTAATTTAATGTCAGCTATTAATAGCTGGAGCACAGTAACGAAAAGTTCATGAAGCACAATAACAGACACTATAACTGTGGGTACTGGCAGCTAAAAAAGAGAAAGTAAAATTTGAACTATCTTTTATTTTAGTACCTAGTGGGGAGAAAAAGGCACAGATACAACTGCTGCACACGCCTTTTAATATATGGTGTTGTCTGCTGCCAACTTTACTGGGAAATTTTAATTGGATTCTAATTGGCTGAGTAATAAAGGCCAAAGGCCAACTGGTTTAGAAGAAAAGTTGTATGCGGTAGCTACCGCATACAACTTTTTTAAAGAAAATTTCAGAGCCTAATGCCTCTAAATATGTCGACGCTGGGGCGCTACGATGTAACTTAGTCTGAATAACGTAAATATTCAACCACAAGGAGCCATGTTATATGTGTTGTCATAAAGCCTGAAAAGGTGTTTTCCGTAATAAAATTCTCCGCATCACATTTTCACAATTATGTTGCATAACTTCTATATTATATTTGTAATATATTCATTCTCTCGTTAATTTATACCAACTGTAACAGTGCAGGTCGAATAAATTTTAAGTGGCAGTTGTCACGCACTTATAATTCATAAAACCACTGCAGCACACGTAAAGTATCTCTCTATTTTTTTTTTCTCTCTCTCTCTCTCTCTCTCTCTCTCTCTCTCTCTCTCTCTCTCTTCATAAATTAAAAACCTGGATAAAGGAGAGGTGAAGTAGAGTGGTTGAGGAGAAATCGATTTCCGATACTTGCAACTACTTTTTCTCCGTGTACTGGCACTAGAAAGAGAAGAGATAGTAATAATCATAGTCACCTACTACATATACATTATAGCAGTTCAGCTTAATCGTGGTACTAAAATAAGGTTAAAATCTGTATACGCCTCTCTACTATAACAGCTGTATATACGCTTGGTTTAGAGACGTTAGGTTTAGAAATGAAACATGAATTGTGACATATGTTTAGTCAATGGTGCCTGCTAAACACATTAACAACTCAATATAATATCAGTTATATTCACGGTGAGGGATGAAGCTAGGTTAGTAACATATATGTTAATTGAATTGATAAGTGAGTTGCTATTATCACGGGTGGGGAGGTGAGTGGGTCTATTTGGTGCACACCTGTTGGTTTTAACAAACTTTTAAACACTTTTTTCGCAACTTTATATCCTTAGTTTCTGAGGCTATTTATGGAATTTACACCTTTACAGTTTCAGAGTTTTATTATACTGGGCCGGTTGCCATGGGTCAGATTTAGAGAGTTTTATTCTGGTTGCCATGGTAACCAACGTGGGGTAACATATGCCAGTAATTTGATCAACAGCTTCGTATTGGAGGGCCGCGGTGCAGGGGGCCAGGGGAGCGGCCAAGATTGATGATGTGTGAATTTATGTCATGGGGCAGACAGAGAAGTGAAATATAGATGAAGAGATACAAAGATCATAATTCGAGTCAAAAATTAAAAAAGATTGGAGGAAGAGGCTTCCCAAACAACTAATACCTCCTAAACTAGACTAGGAGGCCCTACTACTCCTACTTACGAAGGGCTGGGGGAAGGGATACCCAGGGAAGACCAATAATCCCTCTTTGTCTCTATCTCATCTTCCTCGCTCAATCCTTCCCCGAAGGAGTCTGATTCTATGCTACTGTCACTCCTGTAATAAGTGGAGTGTTGACGGAACAGACCTAGTAAACATCCAATCAGAGCTCGATATTTTGGTCACATGACTGGTTATCAGCCAATCAGGGACCAGTATTTCCTGATTCGGTCGGTTCCTGACTATTATAGGCATCATTGTTTAGATAATACCTACTGCTCTGCATGGTAACCTGTCAATAGCAGTTTTTATCAAATAAGTATATGAAAAGGTAAAACATCGTACTCCTGTTGATTGCAAGGTGTAGTGGATATATATAAGCTCAGTACATGCTGTTCATTTTCCAATTCATAATAATCAATTAATAGTGCTGCATGGTGACAGTGTGACCGATATATATTGCTTACTCTTCGTCTCGTCCGGGGGCTATTGTTTTGGCAGGCCTCCAATTCTCCTTAGAATATGTCGGTTTCTTCTCTGCGTTCAAGGCATCTTCCTAAAGAAGTGGGAAAGAATTCTGTTATTTAATCTGAATGAAATCTGACCAAGAATTTAAATAGGGAAGAAAATCGAAGAATACTGGGTTTTACCGGGAATTAAACCAGGTATTCGGTACAATAACGGTTGAAATCTCGCACAGTCCAACTAACCTTTTCTCTTTGCTCATACTCGATAACGTCGAAGAAGTTGCTCCCAGATTTAACGACGGCCATCCTACTTCTTCCCTCCCTCAGTTCTCTCCTGATAATAGTTTCTGCAGTCCTACTGTATGGCTCTCGTTTCTCTTGTGTGTCCTTCAACTGAGAGGTATTGGGGTTTATATAAAAGTGTAAAAACAATAAATTAGCAAAATAAGCGCTCGATATTTTGTGCAATCTTGGAGGTATGACATCTTTTCAGACCATCGACTGAAAAGATGTATTCGTAAAAACAGACACGTGTTCGCTGAAAATTGATCAAACTGGTTTTCTAACGGACTAACCTTTAGAGAGTTTCGATTTCTTGTTTTTGGGAGTCGTCTTCTGTGCTCCTCCTTTTGAATACACTTTTCTCCTTCCTGAGAAGGAGGGACCAGCTAGTATCATCTTCAGGCGTAGCTGGTCCTCGTTGTGATAACCGCTCTTATCAAATAAAACAAAACCACCATTTTTCAAACACTACTAACACACAACAACCCACTAACCAGGAAACCAAAATCTGCTTGGTTCAGCGTCTTCAGTAGCAGGGCTTTAGTGTCCAACTCTACATCTCCAACAGGTCGATAAGGACGAGATATCTCCGACCAATAGCCACACTTTTTAACCTTGGAAAGAAGACAACTGTTGTGATAAGTTGACAGTTTCAATATACCCGATATACCACCATAACAGTGCTCAACGTTGCCAACATTGTGTACCAATTATTTCACGAGACGCAATTACAAATATCTAAATTACAACTATCTAACCTGATACTGCCGTCGCTCATAGTTGTCCCTAAAGATCTCGTCCCTACTTCGATCAGCACATGAATAACGGAAATCAGACCTAGAAAAACACAACTGTACTTATTACAGATCAAGAACACCGGTCTGCTCGATATATATTTCATAATTTCTCATGAGAAGACTTCAACCTTCAACTGTAGTTCAAACTGAATGTTGAATGAGTCTTGAAAATGAAGACAGTTTTCACAACACCCCAACAAATATAGACCGTACCGTGTATTGATTTTGTGGCCCTTTTGAGACTTTATAGCCAATGGTTTTATCTTTATAAACAGCTTCGGCTCCATCTGGATGGTTTTACTTGTCCACGCAGGTACTCCTGAGGTCCTTGATACCTGCGCCATAGTTACATTGCCTAGGTAGCAACAATATTAATCATAAGAGGCAATTGGTAACATGTACACAGTTAGGAGCATGAAGTTACATGGGGTCTGAGGAGTGCCTAGTAATTGGTGCGAGGTTTAGGGTAGACAGGAAGTGACATGGGAGAACAGAGGTATGGGTACGAGGGGTACCTGATGAGTTCGCAGCCGGCAGCATCATTTTGCATTGGAAAATACCCGAATACCTACGCTGCAGTCCCAAATGAAATTGGGGACCTAGAAGCCGTGGGAAACTCTGCAACGCATGCCAATCCAATCTGGCGATCTGAAAAAAACATTTGGCAAACGCTGCTGGCCCCCGGCGGGGTAAGGCAGCGGTGGTGTAGTGGCCAGTACACTCGCCTCCCATGCATTAGGTCCAGGGTTCGATCCTGGTCTAGCGCATGTCGTCTAGTCCACCAAGCTATGATTGGTAGGGGCTCTCTTGAGAGACCCGAAAGCAACACTAATAACAATAACAATAACATTATACATATTTAAATCGCTTTTGAGCTATATAATGCTATTCTCGATCAGCTTAAACAGCGTCCTCTCGATAATAGCAAGCTTTCTAAAGCGCTTCATCGCTGAAATAACCTATAGACATTCGTCCTCGTCGTCATAGATAATAAATTATATAAAAATAAAAACGGACTTAGATAATTAATAAATAAGATACAAAAGACAGACTGAACACCGATGGACACACAAATACATGCAACACACACACACACACGTCATACACATACACATTCATACAAACACAAGCAAGTACTTAACATACGAACAATTAAGCACACAACCAAATTCACCAACGTGCAACGGAGTCCAGAGATAATCAACCCTACCACATACTGAACAAAATAAAGAAATAAACGCTAATTGAGTATTGTCCTCATTACTCATTAGTTCATTGTGACTAGGACTCGCTTTGTCTTGGATTATTATTATCATGGTTATTTGTTATCATGGAGGAATATCAGTTTCACACTTAGGAGATATCATGTAGGATTTCAGGATTTAGGAATTTACTTTAGGTCTTTTAGTTCTGAAAATAAGGTGCTCTGGAGGGGGTTAATCTTCATAGTAGAAGCCTCCAAGAGCAATATAGCACTGTGAATTGCGTAGCCAAGACTACACAATTCACAGTCCCATTGTGTGAAAAGTCAACTGTACACGTCAAACAGTTGCCAAAAGGCGTATCTACAAGTAAGTCAGTGTCTAGATCTGTCATGGGTGGGGATTCTTTTTTTTATTCTCACACACACTTTTTTCTCACATTATTTTTCTGACATCCCTCTTTCTTTTTTTTAACTTTTACTACCTCACATTCGATCATGTATTTTTCCGTTTTTTGCTGAGGAGGACGAAACATACAGAAACATTTCAATAATATCTACTCAGTACCCTATCTCCCATGACCCCGTCTTGAAAGATCAATATTCAAACCCATATTATCCATCACTCGCAACTACACACATAATAACATGCTACTCAGAGAAGGCCTTGGAAAACAACAGTGTTTTTAGATCAGTTTTGAACCTCTGTAAAGTCCTAGATCGACGGAGCTCCCGCGGAAGATTGTTCCATAACTTAGGCCCTGATACACTGAAAGCCCTTTCCGTTGTTTTGTATTTGGGATGCGGAGTTTCAAGAAGAAGATCATCATAATCTGCACGAAGTGTCATTGGTTTTTTCTTCCTCTTTTCCAGAAGGCCAGTTAGGTATTCGGGTGCAAGGCCGTTCAGACATTTATAGACCAAAACACAGGTTTTGAAATTGATCCTTTCGCTCACTGGTAGGAAATGTAATGCCTTACGCAACGTCGTTGTGCCTTGCCACCTCCTCTGTCCATAAATGAATCTAGCTGCTGCATTTTGTACCTTTTGTAACTCAGCAACATTCCGTTTAGTCATCCCAGACATCAGAGAATTGCAGTAGTCTATTTTTGAATGAACTAAGCTGCATACCAATATTGTCATATATGTGCGTATGTTGTGGGGTGGCGCCTGGCTACGCTGCAGAGAAATCTGTACCGGAAGGACCGTGGCTGAACGTTATTGAAAGGGATATCAGCACCCCCGGCACTGGATTTATCCTAGCCGTCCTGCTTTGCTTTTTTTCAAAAAAAACATCTGGCAAAAAGTTAAGAAACACGCAAAACAAAAATGCGCTACAACAACCGGCCGCGGCCCGGCGGCCGACGCCAATTGGCGCATTAAATGGAACGCGCGAATTTTGTCTACAAGAGTTGCCGAGTTTAAGCCCGCGTGCAGCTGCATCCAGGAAATTTCGTCTTCCGTGGCGATTTTTATCAAAACGTTTAGTTTTCTTTTTGGCGACTGGGTCCCGGGATGTTTCATGTTCCTGGGAGAAGTCCCTTGCCATGTGCTGCAGACCCCTTAAGAGGGAAGTCCCTGGGAGATACCCGTTGGTTTTCCTGCTTTCATGTGGAATTAATTAAAGTTAAAACGCGAAAATTTTATTTTTGTTAAGCGTTGTCCGTGTCCCGTGACGGACGGACACATTTAGTTAACTCCACGATCTGCTGATTTCTAAACCCTGAATGATCTTTTTAGCACGTGCGTGCTAAAAACATCATCCCGGGAAAAAAATTACCCACATGTTTTTTGTAGATCTCGACGAGATCTTTCGAAAACTTGAAGGTCATTTTTTGATTGGAGTTGAAATGAAGGGCCAGCGTTAAAATCTGGGTGTTTTGGGAGTGCTGACAAACGGTTTTTTAGGGTTAGGGCTAAAGTAGGGTTAGGGTTGGGGTTTGGGTTGGGGTTAGGCCTTGACATACCCTACCAGATAAACTTTGAATCAGCCAAAACGGTTGAGTGGTTTGGCGGTTAGAGCCATTTTAGTGAATCAACTTTTTTGGCAGCGCGCACCTGTAAACAGGCCTCCAAACACCCAGATCGTAACGGCGCCCGAAATGAAGGAGCTATGACCCAGCTATGACAATGCGCAAAAAGGGTGGCACGCGATTTTTGGCGGGACTGATCTAAGCGCTCCTACTATTAGGGCAAAAGTAGTGTAACATTCTCTACCAGATAAACTTTGAATTAGCCAAAACGGTTGAGTGGTTTGGCGGTTAGGGCCATTTTAGTGAATCAACTCTTTTGGCAGCACGCACCTGTAAACAGGCCACCAAACACCCATATCGTAGGGAAACAATCTGGGTGCCTTTCATTGCTAACAATTTGTAGTTTTAGCGTGCGTAACGGGTTAGGGCTATCCTTCAGGGTCTGGTTAGGGTTTGGTTTGGGGTTATCGGTTAGGGCTATCGATTCTCTATCAGTTACCGTTTAGTTTACTCAAATTGGCCATGTGGTTGCGTGGCTATAGCCGTTTGAAAAAAGTCGGTCTAAGTGTACTCTTTTGGTAGCGGCGCGTTTTGAAAAAAAACCCTCATATTTTAATATTTTCAAATTCCCCACATCCCGCACCCGTAGGGGTTTGAATAACCCACCTGGCTCTGCCGGTTGGCCCCTTTTGTTCACTCATGGGACCAGTGTTCCAGAAGAATTACAAACTGCTAAAAGTGTGACAGCTTTACTTCTTTGGGCTCATATTCATCAATTAATTAACGGACACAACTTCTTCGAGACTAGTTGTAGACCCATCCGGGCCGTGGTGTGTCCTGTACGTTTAGGTACGTCTGTTGCGTACTGTAACATTTTACGTGTTTGGAAGAAAGAGAGAGAAGGGGAAGATAAAATGAGATGAGTAAGACAGTACTTCTATGTATAATACTTTAGAGACCGAGACCGAGACAACATTACCAATCCTTCCCACAGTTTGAAACCACAAAGAATTAAATATTAATCTCCCTTACGGCTCTCTCTCCCTGCCCTCTAGTGGCTGTAATATCGACATACAATGTCTATGAACCACACGCTCACCCCTAATTATGAGAATCGCAAACCATTTAAAATTTATACGGAACAGCAAGCAGATACTCAGTGGAATATTTTTTATCGATCCCTCGGATAGTATTGCATTATGATCGAGATTTGCAGAGGGTTGCTGAGTGCTGGCGAGAAAAAACATTGAAAAGTTAATGTGAACCCTTTCTTGATCTAGGATGGTGCTAGAACCATCAAGTTTCGATGCATGGCATGCCATCAAGTCGAACAGACACAATATGACCATGTTGAAACAGCGTCTGGAGCGTCGTCGGGAGCAGTTTCGTGTCCATTACGAGGGGGATTGTACTGAGAAAGCTGATGAACCTATGACGGAGTCATTGAATCATTCTCTACTTGATGATGGTGGAACGAAATGTCTGCTGAGCGTCCTTGAGGTAAAATGAATTATGTATATTAAGTTGTCGGGTAATCTGTTGTTATGTTCTAACCCTCCTTTACATTTGTGCGCAAAACACAGTCTAGCTAGGCAAGTAATCTGCTTGCTCACAAAAAGTTTATAGGGTCCTGTAACATTCCAATGTACGCATTTTAGATTGAATTGAAATAAACAAATCTGGTAAAATAAACCCCTAATATTTCAACAGGCCGAAACTACACCGATATCTCTCTCAACTCTAAAAGAGAAGTGTGATGAGCCTGAAGAGGAGAAGTTGCTGAACTCCCTCGAGAAACTGACCTATCAGAAAGTTATAACGCTGAACACAACACACTCCCTTCAGGTGGTGGCCGTTGAGAACAAAAAGGTAACAATCCCGGTCCAATGGTTTAATAAAAATGAGTTGTTTTGTGTTTTGAGTTTTAAAGTTTTTTTGTTGGTCAAACAGGGTTGAGCAAGTCAGTTTTCAAGTTGCACACTTTGATTTTGTTCTAAGGTCTATGACATAGGTGATCAATAAATTCCACCTTTACAGATAAACTCACTGTTGGGACGATTTGACAAGAAGCGCAAACGCCGAAAGCTCAACACCGCACTCACCGCTGACTGTGCTGAATTTCTTCTCAACAAACCGTCAGCAATTCAGTCGGAAAGTAAGAAGTTAGGAGAGGAGATCCAGGCCTTGTTAAACCACAAGAGTGCGAGGGAGAAAACTATCATTGAAAACTTGAAAAGCAATAAAACTGCACAGGTTGGTTCATGTGTTGCTTTTTGCCACACTTTTTGCCACACTTTGTCCACTGCCGATAATTCACGCACGAATGTTGCCAAGAAAGTGCATCCTGGACAATATCTTTTTTACACATTACATTTCCAACAGGTCCGGGAATTCTGCGAATGGGTTACAAAACATGAGTGCAAGAGAGGAAATGTAAAAAATGGATCGTGCAAAAAGCTGCATTTCCGTAAGTGTAATCAACATATTATTTCAACCTGGATGACCTCGGTGCACTGTACAGCGGTCGCCCCGTTTTGGTTTACACACGGCCAAACCTAACCCTCTAAAACTAAACCCAAACCTGAACCTAAACTGTCTTTTCAGGGAAGTTGATCTACGCTCACACGGATGCCCAGCTAGGGGATTGCTCCTTTTTAAACACGTGCTTTCACATGGAAACCTGCAAGGTGCGTGAAACTCACTATCATGGCGAGAAAAAGTGGAAAAACGGGAACCGATTAATAGAAATTTCGCTCTGTCCTTAGTGTGCGTGTGGTATACTGATATACTTGTCACGTACGACAGTCTTTGACGAGTGTTATGATACTGCAGTAGGACCTTGTTATTATAACCTCGTCTTGCAGCTGTGTTGTGGTTATTTGTTATATGTTTGATGTGTGTGTTAGTGATTGTTGTTCTAAAGCTGACAAGAGAGTGGAAGAGAGAGAAATAGAGAGATAGAGAAATAGAAATAGAGAGATAGCGAGAGAGACGGAACTATTGATAAATGTGTGTATAGCTGTAATATGACACTAGACAGTCAAACACAGACGCTCAATTTTCGTTCCGTCTCCTTCACTGAGTACTTCAACGTCTTTCGTCTCATTCTAAAAAGGCAGAGGGCAATATGCAGCTAGAGATCACTGAATCCCCAAATATGTAGTCAGCCTTTTCTTTTGGTGGATCTATTTCCCGCTCCCTGAACAGTGTTCAGTGAACACCCCTATCGCTACAAATCCTGTTTACCGCTGTAACACCTATAATAGCCCATCTCCTCACTCACACACTCTTGATCCACTTACCTGCAACAGTACTCCCGTTCCACCAGTGCGTTCCCTGTGCGCTCACAACTCCCTTCGATCTACCAACTTCCCAACTCTCTCTCGACCCCCTCACTCCACCTCAGTACGTGCACTATGAGATAGATGAGGAGGACCAGAGGGCACACATGAGGATGCGACAGCGCCAAGCGGCCAGTGTCCGGGCTAAGAACAGTGCTGCTATGCTGGTCAGTGATAGTAAGAACCTGGCAATGACTAAAGCTAACCTCACACCCCCTCAGTGGATCCAATGTGACATGTGAGTATTAAACTGGGGGGGTTCTAAAATCTTGGCAAAATGAAACTATTTGCAATTTGTATTCCTTCGATTTTCCAGAGTTTTTTTGTAGTTTGACGCATGTATTTCAATAACAACTGAGAACTCTCAGCATCAAAGATTGTTTACGGGAGTGCTCTCCCCAAAAAAAAAGAAAAAAAAGTTTGACGTTCTCTGCAGAAAAACACTCTAAATTTACCACGCCTCCATTTTATCACACGCTCCACGAGTCAAGCAGTGCAGTTCTGTTTTTAGTTCAGACGGCAGTGCAGTGGACTGTTTTCAAACACACCTTCCTACCACACACGCTTTAGTATTTATTGATTGTACTCACTACTCATCTTCTAACCGTACTAATCAAGCTAATCAATGCTAATTATTTCAGCCGAAAGTTGGATTTCGATGTAATTGGAAAGTTCACGGTTATCATGGCTGATCCCCCCTGGGATATCCACATGGAGCTTCCCTATGGGACAATGACTGATGATGAAATGAAGAAAATGGGAATCGAGAAGGTTCAGGTACGGACTTTGAGTTTCCTAATTTTCAGTTGAGCGCTGATCCAGTTTTATTGCCTCATTTTACCTAATTCTTTTCAAATGTCCAAATCCAGGATGATGGATTCATTTTCCTGTGGGTGACTGGTCGAGCTGTTGAGCTTGGTAGGGAGCTACTCAGGATTTGGGGTTATGAGCGTGTGGACGATATCATTTGGGTGAAAACAAATCAGCTTCAACGGCTCATCAGGACAGGACGAACTGGTAATTGCTCCTTCATAAAAACAAATATCGCCTTCATAATTCTATCTTTCTACGTGTATGCCCCTAATTTTCTGAGCTTGTTATTACTGGCTTGCTCAGTACCTTCCTCCTTCTACTTATTTTCTCCCTCTCTCTCTCCTTTACATCCATCTCTCTCTCTCTCTCTCTCTATTTTTCTCACTCAAAGTTATGCTGGATAAAATTACTTGAGAATTATACAAGAAGGAGAGAGAGAAAAAACGTATTAATTAGTTTCTTTTTTTCCTGCCTCATCTTCCATTTTCCATTTCATTCAATCTGTTACCAGCCTGATAAGTGCATCCCATCCCTTCTCTAATAATCCCCCAGTCACATTCTCCATCTTTAACATCATTCCCGGGTAAGTCACTGGCCCCAGCTCGCTAACCTCCCCGGTGTCCCAGGAGTTTATTTTGGCCGGGAATGGCCGTTTTTATGTGGCCGATTTGGCCGATTTTTTCGTTTTTGATTTTTGACCAATTAGGTTCAATTATGGCCAATTAGGGTACTTTCTTGACCCCTGAGCACTTTAATAAGTAGCTCACGTGATTCAGCGTGCAAAAATAAGTGGGTTTAGTGCCCAAGCTTGATTTTTTGATGAAATTTCAATTTTCGGTCTTTTTGACCGAAATATTCCTGTTATTCCCCCCCTATTCCCCCTTTTTACAGGTAGATTTTGGCCGAAAAGCCGAAATATTCCTCCTCTGAGAGGAAGACTTTAAAAAGTGGGAAACAATTTGATAATAAACTTAAAATGACATAAACCGACATATTTCGATACGCTGAATCACGTGAGCTACTTATCAAAGTGCTCAGAGGTCAAGAAAGTGCCCTAATTGGCCATAATTGAACATAATTGGTCAAAAATTGAAATTTCATGAAAAATATCAAACAATCAAGCTTGACCACAAACCCCACTAATTTTGGTACGCTGAATCACGTGAGCTACTTTTTAAAATCCTCTTATGCCAATTAAGGGTGCTAATTGGCATAATAGGATGTTAATTGGTGATTCTGAAGGATGTATTATGGCCATGTCATTACCCACTATCCCCACTAATTTTGGTACGCTGAATCACGTGAGCTACTTTTTGAAGTCCTCAGATGTGAAAAAAGGGCCGAAAATCGGCCATAAGACAATTTGGCCGACGGGAATGGTATTCCCGTATTCCTCTATTTGGGACACCGGGCTAACCTCATCCCTTCTCTAACTCCATTTCTTTCCCAGGTCACTGGCTGAACCACGGCAAGGAGCACTGTCTGGTTGGGGTGAAGGGTAACCCGGTGGGATTCAACCGTGGTCTGGATTGTGATATTATAGTCAGTGAGGTCCGGGACACCTCACACAAACCTGACGAGATATACGGCATGATTGAACGGTAAGTTAGGGTTGCCTTTACCTCTCTCGTTCTCTCACTCTTTTTTGTGTAGACTGTAGATCCAAAATTTCTCACATTTTCCGTATACAAATTATGCAGACAGATATATCTGATTATACGTCTAGATCCCAAATTACCCCTCCTAAATTATGTATAATTGTCTGTCGAAATGAGCGGTTACGTATAACCTTTAGACTAAATGAAGAGTATGGTATCAAAGGCTCTCATGGTTTCCGTGGCAGGTTCTGTCTTAGAAATGAAAACTGAGCGATTACGTGTAGGTACTAGGTATCCACAGCTATACATTATAGCCAGACTGTTGTGAAAATACAGTGAAGAAATCATGCAAGTAGAGTTTAGCGAGGGAGACAGGAGGGAGACACTGTGATGGAGAGAGAGAGAGAGTCTAGCACAAGCATGTATTTGTGTACTTTTCTTCATTCACAGTTACAGTTAGCTCAAAACACATCATCTCTCTCTCTCTCTCTCTCTCTCTCTCTCTCTCTCTCTCTCTCTCTCTCTCTCTCACTCTCTTTCTCTCTCTCACACACTATGTATAGTCATTGTATACACACACCGGACAGAAATAGAGGCAGGTGTAATTGTATGCATCTTTTCCGGACATATTATATGGATGTGCGGAGAGAGAGAGAGTGTGAGCTGTATCCTATTTGTAGTAACCCCACGGCCCATTTTGAGACGTTTTTAGTTCTGTTTTGTTGTGTCTTTGAAGCTGTGGTTCAAAGGTTTCTAAGAGCCCAGATTGTTTCTAGAATATATTTTTTTGTCATACAATATTGTTATGTTTGGATAGTTGGATTGAAAAAACAATCCCTAAAATTTGATCTACCCGTATCCAGTTACATGGCCACACACTCAATAATGAAGCGACTCAACCTTTGCTTTAGTACCTCCATTCTTATTACTACCATTGCGCTGGATACTGCCTACTGGAGAGCACAAAGATGACCAACCTCCAATAACCCTACCATTTACAGAATAGATCAGGATATAATACCCTTTTTGCATTAACGATATCTTCACCCTTTCCCCCTCAGATTATCTCCGGGTACCAGGAAATTGGAGCTCTTTGGCAGAGAACACAACACACAAAACAATTGGTTGACATTGGGTAACCAATTACCTGGGGTGCATTTGGAGTGGGAGGATGTCAAGACGAAATACTTTAACCGATACGGAATGGCATTACCTTTTTAGTACCTCTATATTGTGCCTGTTTATTGCTTGTTAAAAAGATTGATACATTGATAATATCTTATTCCAGTGCTTTATTCCTAAATATCAATAATCTACAGCCAAGTAAACAATCGCCTTGTGGCTTGAAACTCGATCAAGTCTACAAAAAACATACTTTCCCGCCAAGTTGTGTTGACGTAGTCAATGACTACATAATAGTCATCCCAGTGTACTGTATAATTCTTAAAAACCCCCTTTTCTCACGATATAGCTATGATAGATGATTTGAATTCTCTAAAACCACCACTTTCTCATAGCTATGATAGATGGCCTCCCTGCTAGTAGATGATGTAACTCTCAGATTCTATGAGTACCTTGACCCCGGGAAGACAGGCCGAATCCAGGCCCAGGATGCTGCTACATTCCTTAGAACTTCGGGTAAGATATACTCCTTCATAAAACCAGCTAATGAGTATCCAGTTTGCTCCTTTATAAATCTCTTCATTGACTGGGTGTGCAACTATGAATAAACCAAGCCTCGAGTTGTCGTGCTGTCTGTCCGTTCTAGCTTTCTTTGTTGTTCTCTGTTGTTTGTTATTTTCTACTCATAACAAGCTTTGTCGATTATTACTCCTTCATAAAAACATTCGTCTAGGTATCCAAGATGGAGAACTAGCTGGGATATGGAATCTGGCAGACCGGAACAAGGCTGGATTTCTTGATATCCAGGGCCTGGCGGTTGCTATAAAGCTCGTGGCGGTAGTCCAGAGTGGGCATAGTCCAACTATGGAAAATCTCAGGTACAGGGTGTTGATTTTGGAGTTTTGCCAACCCTGAAAAATGTGGTTTGGTGGCCTGATAACATAGCATACTTGTACTTACATTACGAATTCGTGGTATCCATCACATTTTAGTGGCTCTAACTCCCCCATTCCCCACTCCAGGATGAATGTACCGGCTGCAAAGTTTGCTGTTGGACCGACCATGGCCGTCCCAGGACCTAACACAACCAATGTTGGGAGTGGTTCTGGTTTCACGACTCCAGAGAGAACGGGAACACCACCCGCCCGACCATCCAGGCCTCCCGTTCTTCCAGGTTAGTCTGATTTTTATATTGGCAGAAGTCAGAACTTGGTACAGGGTGTTTTGAATCTTTGAAACTTGAATCTATATAATGGGATCTTTTTATGATGAACACCCTGTATCTTTTTTACTTTGCATGATATTGTATGTTAAGTTAACACATGTATGTTAACTGCTTCTGACAAAATTAATAGGAATATAGATCTTGTACTTTTATTCTCGTTATGTTCCCCTTCTGCCACACACAAACAGATCGATCGAATAAACCAACGCGACAACAACAACACGTAACAACATCTCCAAAACTTCCTACTTCTGCTCCATCTCCAAAACTACCTACTACCCCATCTCGGCCCTCCCAACCACCCATTACATCCTCTCGGAGGTCATCACCACCACCCGTATCTCGGTCGTCTTCCCCGAAAACAGTTACCTCCCGGGTACCATCCCCTAGTTCTATCGTATCGTCGCCAGCTTTATCAGGTTTTTAAGTGCTAAAAAGTGTCTTTCTCCTCAAGCTTTGTGGTATATATTTGATCGGTCTGATCATTTTGTGGCCAAATAAATATGCTAATACAAACATAAAATAGCTGGCATTTTGTTTGTGAAACAATTTTATTACTCTGGTGACTGGTAAACTAGCTAATCTTTTTGACGATTCAACTAACATGCCGACCAATTATTTGTGTATCACTAAAAGCACCATTCATGGACGCCATTCTACTATTCTACTATTGTTTGCTTTCGAATTACTTTGTGTGTGTGTAAAGAAAGCAATAATCATAATGCGGTTTCCATTTACAATTTACTTCTGTGATATAATCAGGGTTCTTCAATCCCACAAATATTAATTACAAAGTGAAGTGATGGCAGTACCCTGACCCTTCTATTTCCCCAACAGATAAGCAGGCAGCTGCAGCAGCTTTGGATGCATGGGTTGTAGACAATGGGGCACGGGCCCAATACGAGAGTATTTTCTACTCGCTCAATCCTCTTAACAACAAATTATCCGGTATGAAAATATCACTAGTGGATAGAAATAGAGAGGGGATAGAAATAGAGATATATAGGCCAGGTGTAGAGAGAAAAGAGACTGTTTATAGTCTCTTTTCTCTCTACCCCAAGAGAAAGACACCCTCACGTCAAATCCCTATGAGTTCCAGAAGTACTGACACCCATATAACCCCCCTCAAGGTGGTAAAGTTAAACCGATTCTGATGAAATCTGGTCTGCACGTGGCCATCCTTGGACAAGTCTGGGAACTTAGTGACATAGACAAAGATGGAAGTTTAGATATAGAGGAATTCACTCTGGCCATGTTTTTACTGAATAAAGCTAGGGAGGGAGAAAAGTTGCCCACCTCCCTCCCCCAAAACTATATTCCTCCCACCCATAGAGTGGTTTATAGTAAAGTTCAAAAGGTACTATCCATGATTTATCAGTGTCATGGCTATTTTGGTTTTTAGTACATTCAAATGATATCATGTATAGTGATCCAAGTTAGGTCATCTCACTCTGCCATAACAACCCCTCCCAAAGAAGGGTCTAACACGCATCTATCTTTTCGTTTTTTTTCTCTGTCTCTCTCTCTCTCTCTCTCTCTCTCTCTCTCTCTCTCTCTCTCTCTCTCTCTCTCTCTCTCTCTCTCTCTCTCTCTCTCTCTCTCTCTCTCACACACTCTCACACTTTCTCTCTCACTCTCTCTCACACTAACTTCATCTTTACTTCCAGGTATCATGGGTAGTACCCCGGGACACCCGGATAAAAGCGAACGAGGAATTCCAATCTGTGGACATCTCCCGGGCAGGAGTGCTCTCTGGTCTAGAGCTCCGACCTGTCCTTCTTAAAAAGGGTGTCCCAACACTCGTTCTAGCCAAGATCTGGACGTTGTGTGATATCCAGGAGACTGGGAAGCTGAATAGTGAACAGTATGCACTGGCATTACATCTTATCGAAATACAAAAGGTATGTGAGATTGTCAGATTACGCGACCCTCCGGCCCGGTGCGAAGCAAGGGTTACGGAAGTAACAAATGTGAGATTGGTTTAGCTTCATAGTAAGATTAAGTAGTTCCTTTTTCACTGTGACTTTTAATGTTAACATGAACATCCGACATGAACAACAAACATGAACAATATGAACATTATTTCAGAGGTCAGGCAAGATTCCAGAGTACCTCTCTACAGAGTTCATCCCGCCATCTCTCCGACAGAATCCTTCATCCTCCTCCCCCCAACTTCCTCCCCGATCAGCGGCTAACATCCCAACCAAAACTGCCACCCTCCCTCCGGCTAATAAAACAGCCGCAGCCATTCCTGATCGGGTAGGTGGATTATTATTAAATTGATGCTCATAGTACAGTGTTACAAAATACAATGTTACAATGTTAAAACTTTGGACTAGGTCAGTTTAAAATGATCAAGTTACCGAACTGTGTGATCCAAGCCCCCCCCCCCCCCCCCCCCCCGATCCAAGTTCCAAATTATTTACATGTTGCACAATGCTCGTGTTACTCCCTACTAGCTACATACTACCGAATCTCTAAATAAAGTTCAAATTGGTAACTCTATACCCCCAACACGGCGTTGAACACGCTACACAATTCTCACTCCCTCGCTCTTTCTCTATACCAGAGTCATGATTTTGGATTAATACCCCGATCCCTGCATAACTGGAAGAAAGAGAGCTCACACACCTGTAAAGTAACACCAACCTCCCCCAGAATGCTACGTTAGCTGCTGCGGGTGGGTACCAATCCTGGTCCGCCTTTGCACCTCCCACATCCACCCTGCCGGCCACATCCACTGGTCCTCCTCCTTCATTCGCAGTGGACACTCCACAACTATCCGCTACTGTGGCTGCGGAGATTCCACAAGAGCTGGCATCACTCAAGATCGGGGGTGAAAATGCAGACTTCAGTATAATCAAGGAACTGGATTCGTACGCAAGAGAGACCGGTATGTTCAGATGTAATATACCCATCCTCCCCCAACCCGTGTAGCAGTATATCATCCCATCTATCTATCATGATTATTAATTTCTCCCGGCTTACTAAATCCCCCCACCAGAAACCCTTACAACGGAAAAGAGAGAGCTGCAGACGGAGATAAAAGCGTCTGAAGATGCCCTGACCCAGGCAGGAGAGGAGCTGAAGGATTTAAAGAAACAGCTCGCTAGTTTGGAACAGGAGGTGGAGGTGGCTAGGAAGGAAAAGGCTGAAATACAGGCTAGGTTAGTAGAATAATGAATATTGTGTCTATGGATTTCGACTTTAGATTTTTGATGTGCTACACTGTGTTTTGTGGAAGAATTTGAAAGGTTAAACTCTGTAGAGTGTAGACGGGACGAGCTAAATACCGATGAGCGAGAGTGAGCGGAGAGAAAGGACGGAGAAGTTAATTAGATGTTATACTGGTACACCCACACTCACACTCATCTCTTTCTATCCAGGGTCGATGAAGTTGATGCGGAGCGGAGAAAATTCGAAGATCTGATTGCAGATTTACATAAAAAGGCTATGGCGGAGCGCCAACAGATCAGTGTTCTTCAACAGCAGATTGCCTCGCAGGACGCTCTTCGAAAGTCGCAGGAGGATGAACTGCAACGCGCGAGGTTTGTTGAACTGGAGGGGTCTACCCAAGTGCTGGCAATGAGCGCGGTGGCGCGCGCGATCTTGTGTTGAAGTGAGCCTCTCGGTGTTGTCAATGACAGACAGTGTGTTATTTTGGTCATTGGGTCTGGAAGATCATTGGGGCTTGATTGCTAAATGCCAAGATAGTCACACTTGTGAGGTATTGGGGAGGTGGATAGTAACAGATTTGATGAGAAATATGAGCGGGATTTTCTGGAGAGAGTGAGAGCAATGTATCGTGATAGTGTGATAGAGAAATTATCGGTTTGGTGTAAAGACGAGAATAGGATGAGTGAGAGGCGAGACAGTGAGCAAGATCGGTAGTACTGAATAGTGGGGAGAGAAAGACACACATAGAGATGGAGGGGGAGAGAGATAGACACAATCACAGAAAGAGAGAGGGAGGGGGAGAGATAGAGAGACACATTCAGAGAGGGAGGGGAGAGAGATAAACACATTCAGAGAGAGGGAGAGACTGCAGCTGCTCTCGCATGTAGTCTCGATTTCACTTGCTAAGGCATAATGCCTCTCACGCAAGTTGACGAGAGAAAGGAAGGGAGAACATAATACCGAGAGAGAGAGGGGAGAAAGAGATTGAGAGAGACTGAGAGAAATATGATGGTTAGAGAGTGAGATAGTAAGAGAGAGTGAGAGAGTGAGAGTGAGTGGGGTAAAGGATCTCAGTTGCTATGATTTGTGTGTTTCTCAGTGGCTCTTCAGGGAGAGAGGGAGAAATTAATAAACGAATGTGTCGTTTTGAGTTGTCTGAGTTCACTCTCGTTTAAATTAATGGAATCTCTCTACAAGGAGGGCTAGGTAACCGATTATTGACCAAAAGTAGTTTTGCTTGTGTGACCCCTACATTCACTTTATTGAGCCCCACTTTGCGTGTACAACACATTATAGTGTATACCAATCATACTATTATTAAAGCAAATAGGGAAATGATGGGTGATGGTTTTTTTACCAAATATGGCACAACATTCCTGGAAATGACCCTGGCAACCTGCCAGCTTGAGCCTTAAACTGCACGTGCATCCTTGATTCATCTCTCTGCCGGTTGTGTGATTGATCGTTTGCTCGATTTGATCTGTTCACCCCCTGTTCACCACGTTTCGTGAACATGACTACTCAACTTCAACACAATCGCCAGCGAGTTTGGAGGAGCCATATGTCCCAAACTGGCGCTGACGCCTATAGACTACGTAATAACAAAGTATCAATGGCACTAATAAGAAATGGCAGTAATACGTGAAAGTATTTTGCATTTATGTGCTCCTTCATAAAATACTTCAGGACCTGGCAAAAGAGGACCCGTGGTTTTTCTGTCGAAGGAATCGCTGTGGTTAATTTACCTGATAAATTTCCTGATTTTAAAAATTTCAAATGATACTACACTATTTGCTTAGTTTACTGTATGACCATTGACCATCCCCGACATATTCGCCCGTAGGGCGAGCGGGCTTACTAGTAATCATAAAGAGATTGCCACAGCGGTTTTAGCAATCTGCGATAGAGTTAGTAGCGATCTATTTGAGTTGTTATCAAAACTTGAGTCACCTGAAACTGTGTCCCCGCTACGCACTGTATGATCAATCCCAGGCAAAACCTTGTTGTTATAGCCCCTTTCCTTGCTTTTTTTCCTTATCACCACCTTCCTTCCCCAGGGATGACCTGACTAAGTTACGACAGGAGGAATCCCACTACTTGCACCAGGTGGACAGTGGCAAGAGACAACTAGACTCACTGATACAAAACCTGAAAATAATCCAGAACGATTCAAATATGGTACGTCATTGTGACGTCATTGTAACGTCATTATTATTACGTCGCCATTACGTCATTATTACGTCATAATGTTATTGTGATCACATGTGATTTGATTGTTTCTGCTTTTTTACTGGATATTATTAGTAGCATTCCTTTCTTTCAATTCTCTGGAGAGTTGATACTACTGTAATTACAACTTAGATCATCATATGAGACCCTATATGTTTTCAAAACTAACAGATGACCCTTTCCGTAACATCCCTCTCCTCCCTTTCAGTCACAGCAACGATTAGTCCAGCTGGAGCAGGCACACCGGACAATCGACAAGGCACTTGCTGAGCTAGCTCCCTTTGGAAAACATCGCGGTGGACCCTCCATACTGACTAATATTCACGAGGTGAGCTGGGACTGGTCTTATTTTCATTATTTCCACCTTCTAGAAGCTTCATTGCGAGGCCTTATTTGGTTCATTGTCCGTTCTTTGTTCCCTTCTTCCTCTCTTTTCTCCCTCTCAAGTCTGCACCGTTTTCAGTTAGATGACCTCTCTCCCTTCTCCCCTCTCTCCATCCCTTCCAGGTATCCCAACTACGAAAAGCTGAACAGGACATCACCCAAATGTCAGATATCACCCGGGCCACTGCGGGTAGCTCACCTGTCTCCAGTATGAGCGGGTTCAGTGTGGACAGCTACGCTGATCAGACCCCTTCTGACCCTCACCACCACCCCCACGCACCCTCAACAGCTCACCAAGCTCCCTCTAACCCATTTGGAGGGACGATAGAGGAGGGGAAGGATATCGAGAGCGGGTCGAACACCCCCAAGTTCTCACGTAAAGAACAGCCAAGTGGGGAGAGCGTGACACAGCGGAATGATGATTCAGAGAGGGAGGGGGCTGATGACCAGGCGACATTTACTAACCCATTTCAAACCAGCCAGGATGACATCTTCAAGGCTGAGGATGATCCCTTCTCAACTGCACCAACCTTCAAACAAGATGACTTTGCCATCACTGAGGACCCCTTTGCTGCTCCTACCTCCTCGGCTGCTAATGGGGATCCATTCAAGGAGAGCAAGTCACCCGAATTCTTCCCCACTGGAGGGGCAGGTGGGGACATGTTTGAAAAGGATCCGTTTGCAGAAGATGACATTTTTAAGGACGCCCAAGCAGCCTTCCCTGAGGTCCCTGACGACCCCTTTGCAACCACTAGTGCACCCACCACTACTGATCCCTTTGCTGATGTTTCCGATCCGTTTGCTAGCAAGAAGGACAATGCCGATCCATTCGCGACATCAGGTCCCGATCCGTTTGGAAGCACCGCCAATAACTTTGCGGCCGATCCGTTTGGGTCTCGGGAGCGGGTTACAGGTCCACCTGCAGCTGTAGAAGAAGAAGATCCGTTCAGGGAACGAAATATTTTCACCTCTGAACAAGATGCATTCAATACACACGATCCATTTGCAAACACTCCCGATCCGTTTGCGGGGTCAACGGACCTGTTCAAGGGATCAAACAACTCCCTAAACTCCCGGGGTACTCGAGGCAGCAAGAACTCGCTCAACAACCGTCCGTTTGGGTCGAAATCATCCCTCCAGGATTCTAAAACCTCCCTAAATGATTGTAGTGCGAGTGTAACCTCGGCTAGTTCACCACGACTTGAGTTGAAAACAACGGTCGAGTTGACTCCTACAGCGGACCCACCAGTCGACCCTTTCGCTTCCTCCACCCTGACATCCTCCTCAAAAACTGAATTCAAATCAGCCGGTTTTGATGTCGACCCATTTTCAAATGGTGATCCGTTTAGTAGCTCAACACCGGATCCGTTTTCTAGTGGTCCGCCCGCAGCAGCACCCTCGGGAACGGAGTTCCCTGACCCATTTGCAGGTGGGGCTGACCCCTTTGGTAGTGACCCGAATGATCCATTTAACGCGTTTGGTGGTGGTGGGGACCCATTTAAACCAGATCCCTCCGATCCGTTTAGTTCGAACAATGCCCAATCGGATCCCTTTGCAGCGTCATCGGGGGTCGATCCGGCTTCATCAGCAGACCCCTTCAAGGGGAGTAATGGAGACTTTGGGGCCGCCTTTGAAGCGAAATTTGATTGAATATGATATTAGGGTATGTTAAAGTAAGAGTGGCGCGCCGTGTTTTCTCACAAAACTTAGTGGATGAACGGGGAGTACCTCCAGGACCATTGGTACGGTATCGAAAATTTCCAATTTTGTCTCGTTAATTAGTTATGACGTAATATGTTCATTATTTCAACTTTCATAAAATTCCTCTACAGAAAAATCTGTACATTGTGGATTGAAATGGATGCTTGCATCGTGTTCAGCGTCAAAAAATAGCCGGGGTACCAAATTTTGGTGTCTCTACCTTGTCTGGGACGCGAGATATCGACAATTATCAAAAACGCCCAAAATGGATGAGAGAGAGATTGTTATCTTTGGGTGCTAGTTGTTTGTGCGCGCCACCCACTTGTAACAAACTCTCTTTCTCTCACTTTGGTCGTTTTTAATATTTGTCGATATCTCGCGTCCCAGACAAGGTAGAGACACCAAAATTTGGTACCCCGGCTATTTTTTGACGCTGAACACGATGCAAGCATCCATTTCAATCCACAATGCACAGATTTTTCTGTAGAGCAATTTTATAAAAGTTGAAATAATGAACATATTACGTCATAACTAATGAACGCGACAGAATTGGAAATTTTCGATACCTTACCAATGGTCCTGGTGGTACTCCCCGTTCATCCACTAAGTTTTGTGAGAAAACACGGCGCGCCACTCTTACTTTAAAGAATGGAATACAGTTCAGAATTGGTATTGTTTAACAAAAGGGGAGTTACACAATATATGATCTTCATGTGTTTTGTGTGTTATATCCAAGTTGTGTGTATACAATATTTTGTAAATTTACTTGCCAATACAACATTGGTGATATGATATATATTGGAGACGTGTTCCCGAGAGTTTTGCATGCCAAGATTCTTGGCAAGAAATCCACAAAAATGATATTGTAACAATTTGATCCTCTTTTTGTATGAAGTCGAAGGTCCTCTCTCATAGCCAACTATTTGGCATCCTTTATTCCCCTCCCACCTATTTTTATCGTGTGTTTGACTGGTGGTAAATGAACCCTTTTTTACAATTGACATCCTGCCGGAATCCCTCCTCAGCGAGGCCCGCGAGGGATATGCGAGATAAGCGAGGCACACCCCCTGATATTATACTCCATTGCATAAATACCCCCCTTGATTATACTGTTTGTGAACTATGTGATTACCAATTTGATTCACTTTCAGTAAAATTTCGCTGTTTTTATTTTGTGTCCATCGAGCGAGATATAGTGCACCTGCCTACGAGTAATGTTACAGTTACACCTGGATTCTCTCTCTCTCTCTCTCTCTCTCTCTCTCTCTCTCTCTCTCTCTCTCTCTCTCTCTCTCTCTCCCTTTGTCTTACCCTCCTTTTCTCTCTATCTCACTCTCCCTCTCCCTCTCTCATTGCTGTGTCAAACAACAAAAGGCAGGTGCACATACTATCAACCGCATGAGAAAATCTATACATTATCCCCATTCTAGAGACATAAAATGGAGAATAAAAAAGAAGAAACTGAGAAGGAGATACTCAGGAGACTGATGGAGGAAGACACGGAGACTGAAGCCACTGTTAACCGTGCGAATATGGCGGATATGGCCAAGATAAAGACACATCTCCAATCGGAACATTATAAGGAGGAGAAGGAGGGGTGGGCGAAAACTTTGTAAGTTCAGTAGGCTTCACTCCGCGGTGCTGCTAATACTCTGACCGCAGTCCTCTGGCCCCCCAGTTCTCTATTTGAAGAAATGATAATAGAACTAGCCCAATGCTCTGACCGCTCCGTGCCGTTGTAGAGTTAGATGTTAGACCTGTCAGCGCGATGTCTGGCCACTGCAGTTCTCGATCAGACCCCTTTTTCAAAAAGTTTTTGATTCTATAATCAGCTGTCAGGTCCCCGATCTGAGTTATTGAGACAAGATCTGAGGGCACTGTCGACTTCGAGAACCAAAACGGCGTCTGCCGGCCAAAATCAGTGCACTCTCTGAGCTGCTCAGATCGGGTCGGTGGCGTCAGTCAATGACCCAACCACCCCCCTCTATTTTAGTGTCAGTACTGAGTGCCAGTACGAGCTGCAGGAGATGGTTCAATGCTTCAAGGACAGGTTCTACCCCATGTGTATTGCCAAGGCAGGCTACTACGCCCTCTGTAGGAATGAAGCTATGGTAAGAGGAAATCTGTCTGGCGGCGCTCAGATAGGGTCAGCGTTGGCCGCGTGGCGGCCAACCCCGTAGGGGTTGTGTTAGGGGATCGCCCTACGGTCGCGCGAATAGAGGGGCGTGACGTGCCCAAGGGTCGGCGGCGCCAGACAGAATGAAATCAAGTTCATGTCATGTGAAACTGCCGTTGAGTATCCACTTAATCTCTTGAGATGAGGTTGAACTATTATGTTGCCATGACGACACGTTTACTAATACTATATCAGTATCAGGTATTATAGGTGTCTCATGTATGCCCAAATCCCCCAAAATATTAACCCCCAACCCCTTTAAGGGTACACCTGGCGTTTTTCATCATCGAGTGCCCAACCAAATGACTTCACCAGGGTTTAGGTCATACAAAATGGACCTCAAATATGCAATTTTAGCCCTAAAGTCGAATTCATATTTTTGCTACAGCCTATTTTCAAAGTGGCGTTTTTTCAATTTTTGTTGAAATTTTTAACCTCAGGACCACTTTTTTTGAGATAGAAACATTAAATTCTCGGAATGTGAAGAGAATATAAAGGTGAATAAGCCCAAAGAAGGATTTTTAAAATGGAGCTTATTTCTGGCCATGAGAACGGTTTACTTTTTTGCGTCTTTGACACGCTGGCTGAGAATGTTCCCATGCTTCATTAGAGATGAAAATCTGGAAATAGTTGCTCAAAACGATTATCTATGTGGCCCAAAAATTTTGGAACTTTCCCGTCAAAGATGTGGTGTACAGAGCTTGTTTTGTGAAACCTGTCTTTTTGAAAAAGAGGGAAATTCCCTGTATCTCAAAAACGGATGATCGTAGAGACCCGGGACCAAGCTTAATCGATTCAGAAGGTCCGATTTTGGGGGGGTCTTCTGAGAGACATTTTGCTCCTACTCCAACCGTTTTTGCTGTAATTGCGAAAAAGGTATCAGCAAGTAAGGGGGAAATCAGCCCGAAGCAGGCTACTGGAATAGAGTTGTTCCCCCTTTTCATAGAATTGGTTTTTTGCAATTACAGCAAAAACGGTTGGAGTGGGAGCAAAATGTCCCTCAGAAGACCCCCCCCAAAATCGGACCTTCTGAATCGATTAAGCTTGGTCGCAGGTTTCTACAATCATCCGTTTTTGAGATACAGGGAATTTCCCTCTTTTTCAAAAAGACGGGTTTCACAAAACAAGCTCTGTACACCACATCTTTAACGGGAAAGTTCCAAAATTTTTGGGCCACATAGATAATCGTTTTGAGCAACTATTTCCAGATTTTCATCTCTAATGAAGCATGGGAACATTCTCAGCCAGCGTGTCAAAGACGCAAAAAAGTAAACCGTTCTCATGGCCAGAAATAAGCTCCATTTTAAAAATCCTTCTTTGGGCTTATTCACCTTTATATTCTCTTCACATTCCGAGAATTTAATGTTTCTATCTCAAAAAAAGTGGTCCTGAGGTTAAAAATTTCAACAAAAATTGAAAAAACGCCACTTTGAAAATAGGCTGTAGCAAAAATATGAATTCGACTTTAGGGCTAAAATTGCATATTTGAGGTCCATTTTGTATGACCTAAACCCTGGTGAAGTCATTTGGTTGGGCACTCGATGATGAAAAACGCCAGGTGTACCCTTAACCCCTCTAGAAGTCATTTAATGAAGAGTATGACGGTCACAAGATAAAGGAATTCATTCAACTCATGGACAGGAACAAAGACACGTGAAACAAGCTCCCATTCAGATATCTGCCATGTTCGTCCCTCTCTCAGCTGCCTGTCAGAGCTGACCGTGAATTGTAATATATCAGATGATATTGTTTGGTATTTATTGTCTTCACAGCTGCGAGGAAGAGTACAACTGCACGCGGAGTATGAATTATAGAGCCCACAGTAATTAAACACAATTGTGTCCTAAAGTTTTGATCTATCACTTCAAGTTTAGATATTTGTTTTGAACTTTTGTACGTTATGCGTTTTTAACTTTTGTACTTTGAAGTTTGATTTCGGTGATTTCATTGCTATTATATCTAAACACCCCATTATCTCGTTCAGTCTAGAATGGATCAACTCGAAGAAATGATACGAGGAGTTGATATGCAGTAGTTGAAGTTCTTAACCGTTCTCATCCACCTCATCCACCCTCAGAAGTCTGCCCCACATTCCTCTGCCGCTCCTCAATCAGACAGTTGTTCTGTCTGCCTTCAGCTGATCCACAATCAGACAGTTACCTTGTGAGACAGGGTCAATCAGACAGCTCCTCCCACCATGTTCCCAATCCTAGTACTCACCCTCCTATTCTGTTCTGGAGGATCTACTACCCCAGTTAGAAAGATAGCAACACCCCATGGTCCAATCAGCTACTATCGGGACTGGGGAAAGTTCGATACACTGGGATTTATTACCCGGGAAGGATTGAAATGGAGGTAATTAGGAGTTTTAAATTGATTACCCAATATTTTTATTTTTGCGGTTTCTTCAATTTTATTCCTTATCCCTGTCCAATTTTTCAAATTTCCCTACCCATTCTACATTCACCTCATCAACCACTACCCCTCATATCTAATTCCAGGTACAATATAAACAGTACGGATGGTATACCTTGGGAGGTGGACTTTAACCAGGCCATTGACAGTCCTCTGGTAACAAAGATACGGGATACAATCCGCCTGAATCACAAATTACCCTACCAGAGAGCAAAAAGTAAGTTACAATATAAATATGAAATTAATGGTCTTGTAGACGAGCCACAGCCCACAGGTAATATATGGGATACCTAGAAACTTTTGGTCATAATTTTTGTAGCTGAAATGGAACAATAAGACCCCGTTTCTAATTCTCAAAGCCTAATCTGGGCGCCAGACAGCAACCTAAAGTGTCCAACTGTTTTAGTGAGAATGGTGAGAAGAGGTGACCGGGTCCGGATATCCCGGCACTGTGACCCAGAGGAAGGACAGGTGGGCACCACGGCCATTTTGATCCTGTCCCGACCCTCTGACAAGAACGATTACGGGGAACTCCTGTTTTTCTCGCATGGGGATGTTGTTGCTACCATCCATACCTCACTGTATTCACTGGTATGTGTGCTCTCTCTCTCTCTCTCTCTCTCTCTCTCTCTCTCTCTCTCTCTCTCTCTCTCTCTCTCTCTATATATATATATATCTCTATCTATCTCTCTCCAGGTTTCATTTCCGTGCAGTCTGTGGCACCAGTGGCAGTACCCCGCAGTTCGTACCCAAGTTGGACTCATCTTCCTGGAGGTGGTGTTTGGGGAGAATGGAGAGTGGAGACCTGATTATGGATCGGTGAACAAAAGGCAGCCACCCTTCCCCTTCCAGGTATAGGTCTAGGGAGAGATAAAGAAAGAGAGAGATGGTCTAGCTGGCCGGGGACAGTGTGATCGAGGAGACCTCGTAGAAAGTTGTCTCACAAATACTAATGTAAGGAAACTTCGAATGAATCATTTTGTTTTTCAAGTAATTAAAAGTAATTTAACATTAATTGATCAGGAGATGAAATCAGATTTCAACCACCCACTACCTAACCTCCCATCCGCCCCTCTATTTTCATTGGACCTGGAAAACCACCTGTGGGTTGTCGATGGACTCTTCCCCCATGAAGTATTGGATGGATTAGTAAAACATTTCTTAGGTAAAACATTTCTTAGGTAAAACATTTCTTAGGTAAAACATTTCTTAGGTAAAACATTTCTTAGGTAAAACATTTCTTAGGTAAAACATTTCTTAGGTAAAACATTTCTTAGGTAAAACATTTCTTAGGTAAAACATTTCTTAGGTAAAACATTTCTTGTTCAGGTAAGATTGATCTTTTTATAATGCAAAATTGGTTATGACATCACCAACCATAGCATAGAACGTTTCAAACATTTATATTTGACCATCTCGGTATCTCGGACTATTCAATCGGTACAGAATATATTATCAAGTCAGTTCACTCTGTTCGATAACAAAGTTTTTTACCGGTATATTTTCACAGTTCATTATACCGGCACACCGCAGCAGTTGGATCTGACCCCGCTAGACCACACTTTTCAATCCACGCCATAGTGTGCTCAAAGTAGGAGACGGATAGTAGTGTCTTCCAGAGAGTTCCACATCGGCCTCTGGAGAGGAATGGGTCGTAGGAGGGGGTTAGGAAAGAGTGTCACACACTTCCTCCCTCTTGTATGTGAGGGAAGAGGTTCGGTACGATTTCCCCTCTCTTTTTGCTAACTAAACGTAGTTCACGCGACATCGTGAGAGAGGACAGCGCAGGAGGGAGAGAAATGAGGGGATATCATACCCAAGGGGAGATTTGTCCTACACTGACTGTACACCGCTATGCGAGGCCGCTACGCGGCCTCGCGTAGCCGCACCGGGCCTTCGGCCCGGTGCGGAGAGGAGGGTCTCATATGAGACAAGGGGAGATAGAGGGTAGTTCTGTGTACCCCAGCCCCTGGAGATAACCCCTCGGCCTTACGGCTTACATCCAACTCATTTCTGAATACTTAGCCGGGCCTAAATAACAAACTCATGGCAAAATGCCAGTTCCAAATACCCAAATACCTGATTGAACACATTTCCTGCATACACCGGCACCCCATGATGCTCGTCCTAGATTTGCAGTAGCGACAGTCGTGTTTAGTAAGCTTGGATAGAGCAATGTAGTCCACCTTTTCCAAGCATTTCATCTCACTTACAGCTACACCAAGGCAGTGGCAGGAGCGGGGATGGGAACCAGAGTCACAGGTCTCTAAAGATAGGGTCGCAAGTCTCTAAATAATAAAGGGGGAAGAGAATCGGAGGGGGAAGAGAATCGAGTGAATATATGGCCTAACAAACACTTGATTTTAATTTGATTCGAGCGGTTGCCATTGGCTTGAACCCCGTTTGGGGACCCTACGCTTAATGATACCAGCACCGCTGATCAACAACACTTGCAGCTTGCTATCCCATAATATAATAATATGAGCTAGTAAGTGTCTGATAGGTAATTAGTGGACCGAACTCGGCAACTCACCTGACAGCACGGAACAGGTCAAGATCACGATGAAGAAAACTGATGTTACAAAACTGAACGTGGACATAATGAATTAGAGAGTCAATGTGAGAGCGATCATGCAGTGTCTTGTTATTTGATACCCTCAAATTTAATACTCTACCGAAAATGAATAAATAAAGGCGATAATTTATTCCTTCCTCCCAACACATAAAGTGTGCCTTTTTTAATAATGCGAACCGGGGTGTGCATTTGTGCGTGCTATATTATTTCGGTCATATCTTCGGTCCTGATAAGATCAAGACTTGATCTTGGTTGCATTAAAAAGGTCGAGGGGAAAGAATGCAGGTAGATCAAATGGTGTGAGAGTCTAGGAAAACGCTCAGTTTGCACAATATAATCAATCATACATTAAAAAACAACGACAGAAAGCGTACAACAAGATTATGATAGTTCTTTTTTAATGTTTTTTTTTGTCATTTCTCTGTATCCGTTGATGACACAGTCCTACAGTAACAAAGCTCGGAAAACGAAGCACATGAAGAAGGTGTGGCATCACCAATTCCATATTATATCGATCGCAATAACGAAAGTCGCGATAGTTCTTTAGGGTCTCACACCCGACACTCATAGAAGAAGAAGAATATATCGGCTATAGCTTGGCAAGGAGTTCTTTCTTTGGTATCAATCCTGGTGTGTGTATGCCAGAAAGACACCCCTGCTAATATATTACAGTCCTACAATACAGTCTTACATCCGCTTTTTCCTAGTCTGTAAAGGCAGTTTCAGTGGTTTCACCTTGTGCAAAGTCATCTCCAATTCCACTTTTCTGTGTCAGTTCAAACTTTCAATGATTTCGTCACCAGAATCGCTCTCATCAAGTTGATGATCAACCAATATCTCTGGTTCCTGGACATTCAGATCCTCTTCCTGGTATTGTTGTCGATCTTCCTCTGGCAACTCTTCTGGTATTTCTGGGCTTTGAGCTGTTAGTGGCTGCTGCTTTCTTTCGTTCTTTTCGAAACTTTCAATGATTTCTTCATTTATGTTAACCGATGTTATATCTGCTTGCTGGACATTCAGATCATCTTTCTGGTCTTGTTTTTGATCATTATCTTCCTCTGGAGTCTCTTCAGCTTCTGGTGTTTCTGGACGTTGAGCTGTTTCTGGGCTTTGAGCTGTTTCTGGGCTTTGAACTGTTTCCGGGCTTTGAGCTGTTTCCGGGCTTTGAGCTGTTTCTGGACGTTGAACTGTTTCCGGGCTTTGAGCTGTTTGTGGCTCCACCTTGTTCTTCCTCCAATCCAGCGAACGAAGAGCCTCCAACAGTCTTGAAGATCGCTTTTTTAAGATCCAGATTTGCCATATCTATCGGTTTTTGGACCAGGTATTTAAAAATAAGGGAGTCGTAAAAGAGAGGATTAATCACAGAGTTAATTGGTATGATCAAGATTGAGAAGTATGCATACCACGACGTAGCCTGGATGACTTCTCCCAAATGTAGGAAGGACACAACAGAGAGAGGTACCCAACAGATAAAGTCGGTTACGATAATAGCAGTAACTTTTCGTTGCAGCGTCAGCTGTCTTTTTGCAGCCTGAGGGTTACGTGCTTCTCGAGCAGATCTCCCTGTTCTTATTGCAAGGATCACGTAGCTGACGGCCACGAAGATGAAGCAGAGGAAGTTGATTGTAACAATCGATGTAGAAAAGATCCATTGTGGATCATCTCGAGTTACCAAATACTTGAATACACAGGTTCCGCCATTCCCATAGAATCCAATGGTCTTGTGGGGAACACCTGAAAAAGAGTTAGAGTTGAAAATATTTAAACTTGATAGTAAGATGATGAGGAAAGATTAAAAGTATAAAAATACACAGGACACTCATGTCCTGTATAGAGTTTGGTGTTACCTCCGTGATCAGATGTAAACATGTCCTCCACCAATGATCGAATAACTCTCCAGGTTGACTTGGTAGCAGTTCCGGGGAACCGGGCATTGAAAGCTGCATAGAACCCCTCCTTGTCAATGGGGACCAACAAACAGATGGCGATTTGTCATAGTAAAGTCCATTGACAAAGTAATCTTCGAAGATCGTCAAGATCGGGTGTAACTGCGACTATGATGCTAAAAGTTATTGGAGTTGTTATCATGATTACCAATTTTGAAATTGATTTAACAGATTTTAGCCCTCTCTTCACCATCCTTTGGGCGTTAAAAAGTCTGATAAAACTCAGATTGGTTATAGCAAAGAGGGACAACTGAGAGCCGAATGTGCCAAGAATTCCCAGTCCAGAACAGAACCTGGAAGTTAGCCAGAGGAACCGTTCCTGGCAGTAATCTTCTTTTTTTCTGTAAATGTGATCTGCTACCGATATTCCGACAAGGTACAAGCTAATGCAGAAGTCACCGACACAAACCAACAATATGGTTGCCTTGTTCATTAACGTTTCAAACTTGTTGTTTCTCCGTAGATCCAAGATCGTTCTAACAAAGGTTATGAAATTCAGTATGGTGGCCACGCCTCCAATGGTATAGCTGGAACCCCGGAGGAAGTTATTAGCATAAATATTCATGTTAGACGCAGGACAATGGGCCTGGCATTCATCTGAGAAGTCGTGACAGTCCACCCTCCCATCGCACACCGAGTATAGAGGGATAACATGAACACTACTACTGCCACAGGTGTATTGGTTACCGCATTCCCGCTCATCAGAACCATCCCCGCAGTCATCACGAAGGTTGCACACATCCCGGTACATAACACAATTCTGATTCTGGCAGGGAAATAGCCGCTTCTCGTATCTCCCAAAACTGTTGTGGCTCCATCAACATAGGAACTAGGTCAGGCGAGTGTGTAGCAGCGAGAGCGAATACCCTGTCTCTCAGGAAATTGTTACAGGTCTTTCGGGTAAATCTGTCTAACGGACACGTCATTTCCCTACATCGGCCATTGCAGGCCGCATACACGTAGCTTTCCCCGTACATATAGGAACAATCTCTTGTCTGGAATGTGGGCAAAGTCACCATAATTGGGCTTTGTGCATCGTCATCAAACACAGATTTCACCAGTCCTGCAGTGTGCTCCACCATTCCACAATGTCCCAGCTGTTGTTCCAAATCTGGCACACGGTGTGGGAAGCAGTGCTCCATCCAGAGATTCTCACTGTGTACTGCCACCTCGTAGTTGCTACCATACATGGTTCCAATAACAGCGCTACATAGCCTGTTCTCAAAGGGACAAGTGTTGACCCTATCACATAGCTCTCCCATTCTGATGTACTCACCCCCATCGCATTTCAGGACCTCTTGACAGTAGTTGTCCTCTGTCAGCTCATCGTATCTTTTCATGCTGCCCTTTCCACAGATTAACCAGTTCCCCTCGTCTTCATCCCTACTGTCTAGGCAGTCCACAATCCCATCCATAACCCAGGTAATAGGGAGCGCCAGAGGTCGTCTCTCTGAGTACACTGTGTGGAACCTCCTCTCACAAATAAAGTGTTGAGTCGTTTGGCATTTGGCTTCATCAGCTCCTGAGGAGCAGTCGTTTGTGCCATCACAGAGTTGTCCTTTGTGCAAATTGCATCCACTATCCACCTCCTTGCAGAGGTTGTTGTAGTTGTCATCACAGAGGGGGTAGTTTTTACACGTCCCGTAGATGGAGATGTTAGTGGGGTACCCCTCTAGGGTACATCCCAATATTAGCAGTCGGGTGAAGTCGGTACAGTTCGTTTGCTCGAGGCCCCTAGGTTCATAGCACAAAGTGTTCGAACCAATATTCATGGTAATCCTGTAGGCAGTATAGGTATTAAAGTGAGAGTGGACCAGACCTGTACAAGCTTGATATAGGTAGTAGAGCATAACTCTCTGGGCATTTTCACTTTTTTTAATTAATCGTGGACGATGACAAATAACAACCACCACTTACAATGCTACTTGTAGTGGGAATATATACGGTAGACCTGCACAATACGGATACTCACGATGCAGTAGTACGGGGTATAGAACACCTCTGTTCGTCGCGTACCATGATGGATGATTTCATATAGCTGAAAATATGTTGTTAAAGGGTCAGTGCACAGGGTCAACTTGGGTTGTGTTGAGTCTCCTTGGTGTGGGGACCACTGGGTATGGTTTACATTTTGGACTGCCCGACTAGTTTGGGCGGAACGTGACCCGCCCAAATCCACTATTCCGGGTGCACGTACTGCGTCTCGCTCAAACTTGACTCACTAATCGCAGTGCTTACAACGCGACCCTCTGTATGTGCAGACACGCACGTTGTAAGCACTGCGATTAGTCGGATTAGCGGGTCACGTTCCGCCCAAACTAGTTGGGCAGTCCAAAATCTAAACCACGCCCAGGGGTCCCCACACCAAGGAGACTCAACACAACCCAAGTTGACCCTATGCATATTGTTAATGTCAGTATTAATGAACGGCGTGGTAACTGACTGGGTATTCCCTAATTATACTCACTTGTCCCATTTGATACATGAGCCAAGTGTTCCCTCTTCCACAAAACAATCTCTTATATCCTCACCATTATCACAAAAAGGACCGTACTTGCTGCACATCTAAAGAATTATTTGTTTCAGTTTTGGCTAATTATATTACCGAACACTTGCACTGCATGGCGGGTGCCTGGCCTAAACGACCTCGAAACAATAGTATAAACACAAACCTCGTAAGGGTTGATATATATGACATCGTTTCCTCTTTTAGAAGAATAACAGAATATCCCATAGCTCACTCCATTGCACATCGCCTCATCATCGCAAGCATACTTAGAGCACTTCTGATCACAAGCTTCACTGGTTTCACTGGTTTCACTGGCTTCACTGGCTTCACTGGTTCCATCAACCTGACATAGACCGTATCCATATTCTTCTATATCCTCCGTATCGATACAGACACGGGCTCCGCATAGTGCCAGGGAATTCTCGACCACTTTGTATATCCCTATATCTGGTACAACACCACATACCTGGTAAGCTCCAGGATCATCCGGACACATATTAGACATCCGGATCTCCTTTCTAAACCACCAGCCTCGGGAAGTAACTATTCTCCCATATGTAGTATTCGGAGGACGTTGCACACTGAAAAAGTAGCACACGGTCTAGCACACGGTATACCTCTAGCTGTTTGGAACTTGTCAGCCGGTCGGGGATGTGGTCTAGGGTCTCCTCTTCCCCCCATCGCCCTCCTCTATACAGATCGGCACAGAAACGCTTGAGAAACCCATAGATTGTCACAGTTTTACAGACGATCCTATAACTGCGTATAGTAGAATGGGAAGAGTATGAGGAATAGTGCGGACTCACTTGAGTCACCGTTCCTGTACTAGACCATTTGACATGGACTGAAGAGGTATGGGCTGAAGAGGTATGGCCGGCCGTCTCGTGAATCTGGGTAGTAGTTGACCCGTTAAAAGGGGTTGAAGAGGTCTCTTGGATCTTGGAGTTTACTCCTACCAGAAGGAGTGCTAGGATGCATGTTTCCATTGTACCTGGTAGTATCAGATACTGCAATTCAAACCAATACCCTGGGAAGGTGGATTGCTACTGGGTGACAGAAAGTGTATACAGTATCCTTCCAAATCGATCGTCTGAACAAAGATGATCACACCATTCAATTTCTAGTAGGCTATGTTGCTATATATAGAAAATGTATGGTTATTATGTATTCACGCTCTAAGATTTTAAGTAATGCACGATACGCTATTACATTTATATTTGAGGCATATTTGTGACTTTTTCGAACCAAAATTTTGGATAGAAACAATCCTTGTGTTTCCCCTAAAAATTGAATCTGAATCTTTGATTCTGAACCGATATTTTGAAGTAAGAAATAAATTAGAGGCTTCTTCCATGTGCTATCTTGCCAGTGAGACGATTCGAATCCTAGCTCAGGAATCTGTATAGAATCTCAATTGAACATTTGCCCATATCTGGGTACTATACTGTCATATCCGACATTAAATCGAGGTGCCGTTGAACGGAAGTTTTGCACTTCTTAAAACGTCGCTAAAAATTTTTTGAGTTTTCACAACTCCAAATGGCTCCAAAAGATAGCCCTTAAGGCCAGAGGGGGGGGGGGTCGACCGATTTTTGAACCCATTTTGGACCATTTTCGGGTTTACCATCATGTGATAGCGCTTGGCATACCGGACCAGATGGATATGACAGAATCGATTTTGCGCGAACGGTCTGGGAGAAAAATGGGGTTAACTTTTGGCCTGATATCAATGTAAACCCTATTATTTTAGGACTGGTAGGGTTTGGGACATTCAATTTAGTGCCAAACGCTTCGTCTTATCAAGAGGAATCACTCTACAAATTTTTAGACCATAAGTCCAACTAGTCTTTGAATTATTTGGGGTTAACAGAATCTGGAAAAATCGACATTATGGCTCCCCTCTAAACCCCATTTTTGCACATGGTTAACCACTTTCTGAGAAAACGGCTAGGATCTAGACCTTGTCGTTTGGCACACTTGTTCTACAGACCAAGGAGCATGAAATTTGTGTAGCGATTTTTGATTAAGGCCCTCATTCAAAAATTATGGGGGTTCGATTCTGTCATATTCATCTGGTCCGGTATGCCAAGCGCTACCACATGATGGTAACCCCGAAAATGGTCCAAAATGGGGGTCAAAAATCGGTTGACCCCCCTCTGGCCTTAAGTTGCGATACAATCTATAGAAGCGTCAGGCATATGCCGCCAAAAAACGGAAAATTCTAAAATTTTAACTAAACCTGTTTTATGGTTATGTCCTACCAAAACACTTACAAGGCTCTATTCTGTAGTGCACTGTTTAGCTGTGCCGGTGGGGCTAGGGTGGGCGGTGTATATAATATTGGACCAAAATGGGACTTGGTCAATAACCGGTGAGACTGTTTTACCCCCCAATGGGGGCTCTTATACTAAGATGGGTTTTCTAGTGCATATTTATACTCCTCTATGTTATATATCACGTGCTCTCTCCGTGATCTTTCTTTATATTCAATAGAAGAAGCATATCTATGCGCTTGAATCTTGATAAGATAGAATAATACCCCCCAGTAGAGTATTTTTCTTTCAACCGCTATCTTTACACATCATCCTATTGTTAATAAATCTCGTAGCATTTCTCTGGGACAATACTAGGGGCTGGAGACAGTAATATATGTACTGCGCATAGGTATTATATGCTTAGATATATATGCATTATACTCCGAATCGCAGCACTAACAAACAAACAAACATAATTCATGTCCAAGATAAAACTCCCCTAACTTTACCCAAATTTGCTACCTCCACTCAATTGATTATTTAAATCCCTCATATCAATTATTTCCCAGATTCCGACTACATCTACCAGGAGGGAGATGATGGGGGTGATAACGTAGTATTCATGACACCACAACCACTCTATCAGGTAACGGGAGTGGTGGGCGGTGTTGGGGTGGTGGGGTGAGGGAGGAGGGTGTGGGGTGATGAAGGTGATAACGTAGTATTCATGACACCACAACCACTCTATCAGGTAACGGGAGTGGTGTTGTGGCGATGGGCAGGGGGTGGGGTGATGAAGGTGATAACGTAGTATTCATGACACCACAACCACTCTATCAGGTAATAAAACGTCGTGGGTGGGTGGGAGGTGCGGGTGGGGAGGGGTGGGGTGAGGGAGGGCGGGTTGTTGTGGTGATGGGTAGGGGGTGGGGTGATGAAGGTGATAACGTAGTATTCATGACACCACAACCACTCTACCAGGTAGTACACCAGGGGAGTGGTGCAGTTAGGGTGATGGGTGTTTGGGTGAGAGGGTGGGGTGAGGGAGGGGGTGGGTGTTGGGGTGATGGGTGTTTGGGTGAGAGGGTGGGGTGAGGGAGTGGTGCAGTTTGGGTGATGGGTGTTTGGGTGAGAGGGTGGGGTGAGGGAGGGGGTGGGTGTTGGGGTGAGAGGGTGAGAGGGTGGGGTGAGGGAGGGGTGGGTGTTGGGGTGATGGGTGTTTGGGTGAGAGGGTGGGGTGAGGGAGGGGGTGGGTGTTGGGGTGATGGGTGTTTGGGTGAGGGAGGGGGTGGGTGTTTGGGTGAGAGGGTGGGGTGAGGGAGTGGTGTTGGGGTGATGGGTGAGAGGGTGGGGTGAGGGCTAGCGGGTGGGTGTTGGGGTGATGGGACGATGGGTAGGACCCGGTCGGTTTGCGGAGGTGGTAGGGTAACTGTGAGGTGGGAGTATGTTGGGAAATGGACTTTGACGATTGTCAGGAATAACTAAATAGCCCTCTCCGAACCGGGCTGCGTGCTCGAAGATACACAGTACGAGTATAAAAGGACACCCCCCCCCCCCCCCCCCCCACCCGCAAGCACCCCATCTCACCTACATGGCAGCTGCCCCCCCCCCCTAAACATCCCAACCTCCCCCCACCCACCCACAAACACCCCATCTCACCTACAGCTGCCCCCCCCCCCCTAATCACCCCATCTCACCTGCAGCTGCCTCCCCCCTAATCACCCCATCTCACCTGCAGCTGCCCCCCCCCCCCCACAAAAACCTCATCTCACCTACGGCTGCCCCCCCCCCCCTAATCACCCCATCTCTACCCTACCTGCAGCTGCCCCCCCCCCTAATCCCCCCACCTCTACCCTGCAGCTTGCCAGGACACCCATCTGGAGAAGGATGGCGTGGGTAATGAAGAAGTTAACTGGCAGATCCCACTGGTACCCCTACGATGTTTCTAATAATCTAAATCGAGCATGGGATCACACCCGAATACATCCTGACTGCTTTGGAAGGTCAGTTGAATTTGTTGAGTTTTGTCTTGCTTGACCCTGTTTCACTACGCATCACACGGCTTTTTACAAAATATGTTAAGGAGGGTTAGAAAATTTAAAGTTGTCTAGTTTTGTTGAATCCCCCATCTACACATATTTTGTACCACAGCGCTGACAAGCGCCGCTGGGTTACACCCGGTTACCTTAGCAATAACAGTTTCCATCTACCCTTCAGTACACAGCGCTGACAAGCGCCGCTGGGTTACAACTGGATACTAACAATTCTCCCATTGCAGGGACGAGTACACGCTGTTGATCTACCTGAACAAGGAATACCAGCCAGGAGATCTGGGTGGTACTGTGTGGTACAGGCACGAGGATGGGAAGGAAATAATAGGATCTGTCATGAACAAGTTAGTGAAATAATATCGGGTCTAGCGAACAAGTTAGTGAAAACACCCCAAACCTCACACATGAACAAGTTAGTGAAAACAAGAAAGAGCTAATAATCGTTTAATAGTTCCACATACTCCGGTCCAGGTACCCAGATTCATGACCATCATCATTTAATACCATGTCTCCTGAAGGTACCCAGAGTCATGACCATCATCATTAATAGCACCATGTCATCTCCTGTAGGTATGGTCGAATGGCAGTATTTCACTGTGAGATCCCCCACTCTGCCAGACCACCCCACGCCCGGTTGGGTGGACCCCGCCATACCTTCGCGGTTAAAGTGGCCCAGACCATGGCAGATGCTGTGATAAGAGGATTTAGCGAGAGTCCTGTCCGGGCGGAGGGGTTCGATTATGAGGCTGACAATTACAATGGGGTATGTGTCAAGTACGGCCTGTTTTTTACCTTTTGGTACTTTTTATCATTATTTAGAGCAATCTGCCCAGGCCCCCAGTAACAAACATGCTTTATTATTGGCACCCCCACTAAAACTCTTTTCTCTTCAGCACGGCCCCCTGGAATCCGCCCTAGAGATGTTCCTCCGGGGAAAGATAATAACCTCATACGGAGGTGACCCAACTTATCTGGAGAGAGAGTTTGAAAAGTCAGCCCTGAAACATGATGAAACGTATAAAGAGGAGTTTAGAAAGGAATTGAGAGAGTTGGGTGCTACTGATTTTAAAAAGATGGAGGGGATCAGCGGGAAGAAGGATGAACTTTAGTTTTTACTGTATCGATCATACATATCCCGTGCAGTACAGTTGTTGTGGATGTGAATAATGGATTACTGGGATCGGAGAATCTGATCCTAGTGATCCAGATCAAGGCCCCATTTATGCTGTTGATTCTTATTATTTTAGCTTCATTTTTTAACATGAATATTTTTCACTGATCTATATTATCTGTCACCTTGTAATTGATTTATTGCTGGACAATTTTGAACTATTTTTGCTGAAACTTTGTCGTTCATTGCCAAGTTTCCCACCGTTAGCAATCTCTTTCCTATTTATATCGACTTCGAGATGACACAATATATGACACATATTATGCCTTCCCCCCCCCCCCCCATCGCACCTAATTACAATCCTTTCCTCCTGTATCTAGCATCATGTCAGTAAATCCATTCTGTCAAAGATGTGACAGCGTCCTGCCCCTGGAGATAACTGGGAACGCGGTTATCTGTCGGTTATGCTCCCTGCCCCACTCCTATACGGATCTGTTGAACAGAGAGATCAAGACGACCATTGTGTTCAATACCCGGTCAACGGACAGGGCTCCTGGAGACGAGGTAGTTATAGCTCTTTTGCATTGTTTTATTGTCAACATTCCCATTTGTTATTTTCTAACCCGGTGTCCCAAATAGAGGAATACGGGAATACCATTCCCGTCGGCCAAATTGTCTCATGGCCGATTTTCGGCCATTTTTTCGCATCTGAGAACTTCAAAAAGTAGCTCAGGTGATTCAGCGTACCAAAACTAGTGGGGATAGTGGGTAATGACATGGCCATAATGAAAAAGGGTGGATTTGTAGCTCTGAGACACAACTGAGTTCCATCCTTCCTATCCTCCACCATTCGTCCTATCCTTCACCATTTTACCTATAATCCTCCACCATCCGTTCTAATTTCTATCCTCCATCATTCGTCAGCTGTTTGAGAGTGGCTGAGAGATGATACGCGTTAAATTTTTCAGATGGAAGGCCTCTGACCTGCTGTGTACACTAAAACTTTTATTGTCATGTAAACTGTAAACCAAAACTCAGAAAAGTACAATGAAATTCTGCATGATAACAAAGGTAATAATAACTTTACAAACACGGAATACATGTTGAACACTAGAAGTCTGTACTAGATGTATTCTGCAGTAGTATCCCGTGAAGGCGCGGTAGAGAGCTCGATCACGACCAGTGTCGGAGAGCCAGTCACTAACAAAGGAAGAACTACTTTTTAGTCGTGTACTGACGAAAAGCGTTACAGTGCTGCTTGTAGTCGTATTACCGTAATAGAAATACAGTAATGAGACGCGCACGTTGCATAACGCGCGGTAAAAAGTGCATGTGTTCAGCACATACTAGCGCTCTGATTGGCCACGGTTGCGCATCGTCTTACACGGTCGCTTGTAGTGGGAAAACGGTAATGGAAAACGAAGATACAGTAAGACGACGCGCAACCGTGACCAATCAGGGCGCTAGTACGTGCTGACACATGAACTTTTTGCCGCGCGTTATGTACCGTGCGCGTCTCCTTACTGTATTTTGCGTTACCGTATTTTGACTGCAAGCAGCACTGTTGGGGGGGGGGGGGGTCCAGCCCTAAAAAAGCTAAGCTAACGGCCAAAATCAGGGTACCTTTAGCTTTTTTTAGCTTTTTTTAACTTTTTTTTTAGCTTTTTTTAGCTTTTTTTTAGCTTTTTTTTAGCTTTTTTTAGCTTTTTTTAGCTTTATTTAGCTTTTTTTAGCTTTTTAAGGCTAAAAAAGCTAAAAAAAGCTAAAATTGAGTTTTATAGGGGTGGATTCATATAGGTTCGAATCCCGCTGACACCAAATTTTTTAAACTTTTATTATAACGTTTTATAACGTTTTTTGAACTTTTTAAAACTATTTTTATCAAATTTGAATAATATTTTTATCGAAAAAATTCTCCAGAAAATGGCAGTATGGGTGGATACAGAAATTGCTATGTATGGACATAAACGGTAGATTATGGATAAAATGTGCAGGAAATGAACAAATGCAGTCAATAGACGTCCGGAAGGATGAAAATTTAATGGAAAAGTGTCAGATGAATGCTGAAAAAACATAAAAGTAGGGCTAAAAAAAGCTAAAAAAAGCTAAAATAAAAAACGCTATCGACCAAAATCAGGGTACCTTTAGCTTTTTTTAGGGCTGGACCCCCCCCCCCCCCACTGTTACTGTATCTCAGTTTTCCATTACCGTTTTCCCACTACAAGCGACCGTAGTCTGTACTAACGTGTGTGCACTGTGCAGTGTCAAGCGTGTGTAGGTGCACAGGGTGACTGGCGTAGCCATTTTTTAGAAGAAAAATTCGTCTCTTCCCGTTACTTTCACTAGCATTGCATTGAACGGACTGTAAAACTTCTTTAGCAGATCTCGAGTTTTCTCTAGCATTTGTGGGTGCGATTTTTGATGGTTTTCAATGTTATTTTGCGAACCACCCTTCATCTCCCCTTGTGGTAACCGTGATACGCCATAACTCAAAAATTTCCGCTAGACTTTTAGCTCGGTCCCTTGAATAGTACTCAAAGTTGAGAAGATAAAAGTTGTCCCTGTACAGTGTGGACCACGGTTCAACGTAGCAACCGTAGATACCGACGTCAAAAAGATCGTCAAGCTAAATCCCGTTGATCCGGCCGATAGCAGCAATCTTTCAGATCACTCCGTGTTTTATACATTTTTCCCACTGACGAATCGATTCCTCCACCTCGGTGTGGAAGTTTTCGGGTGTCCTTTTCGGGGGTGCGTGTGTATTAAAGTAGCGGAACCCAGAGTAGGCCCGGTCAACGGGATCTCGGAGACTCATGATAATCTTGGCGGAGGGGACCACCGCGTATAGCAAATCCGCGTTGGTGTAGTTGATATTTGGGACGATGTCAAACAATTCGAACGAAGTTGACGGTGTTCCATCCACCCACACAATATTCCTCCGCTCCCTAATTCTACTGGCATCCAAACCCTTAACGTAGTCCATAAAATCCTCCTTGCCCGCTTTTTTCCGTGCCCATAGACTCGTCGGTCGGGCAAGACGACGTCGTGTCCAGTAGTGGTACTCCTTCTCGTGTCGGTCGAACTCAACCTCCGGGTGTAGTACGAGCTTGCGTGAGAGGTCTGTTGTAGCGCACTTTGGCAGACCGATGACGTAGACAGAGGGGAGACAGCTGAACTGGGCGTTTGCGTCGTACCAGCAGAAGGTTTTGTAGTCTGGCAGATAGTGGTCAGGTAGGCCTTCCAACACGTCTTTTGATTGAATTTCCAGAACCTTTCTTCCGATGGCATCCGAAGGGGGTTTATCAACAGGGAGGGGTGGCAAGAAGCACTTCACGTTTTGTGTCTTGTTCTTCCTGCTCTTCTACTTGGGATTCCTGAGTCGACAGAACTGCAGGGGTTTTAGATTCATTTATCAAGTTGATGTTCTGGTTGGATGCTATAGCAACGGAAGCTGAGATATTATCATTAAACCACCACCTCGACAGTCCAAGGAGAAAGATGGTTGAGGCAAACAGGAGACAAGTTCGGTGCTGAAACGGAACCACAGTAAATAAAATCATTCCTCAAGGGGTGTCATAGAGTTATATGGATTAACTTTATTCCTTGGGGTATGTGTGTGAATGGTTTGTAGTAACTTACCCGGTACACGAAACGAGTAAATGTCATTTTCGTCGCTCGCCCGAGGTCTGAACCGTAAAAAAACTAGCTGTACTGAATAGAAGGTCAGTTTTAGAAAATTTGAAGAAGATGTTAGGAGACAGCATGTTAAATGAATCACAAATCAAGCAGAATTACCATAGACATGCTACAAACAAAAGTCAGCTCAACTGCATCAGCAGCCCCGGCCCCCCTGCTATAATATCCCTAGGAAGGGAAATAGTAAGGAATTGCTATGCTAGAATTGCCTGCTCGACATAATATGATAGAATAAAGTGAGGAGAGACCTGTTGAAACTGTGCATGGTAATAGTGCATGGCAATAGTGCATGGCAATTCGGTCCAAAAAAGGCCGGTCTCTACCGATCCGCACTCGTACAGGGGCTACCAATCACTTACTAAGTAATATCACGTGCTAGGTAATATCACGTTCTAGGTAATATCACGTTCTAGCTAATAACTTGCCCTGCTGCACCAACACTGCACGTTTTGTCATTTTAACGGTGTTGCTTGTTTTAACAACGCACAGGAAGCAATAAGAATTGTCTGAAATTTCAGAAACTATATTGCGAATTTTCAGAACTAGATGTATAAGGGTCTTAAAACGCGTCTAAAGACAATGTGTTATGACTGTTTGTATTGTTCATACTATTATTTTTTATGCAACAGCACAAATGTTAATGACTGTCTAAAAATAGATATATGACGATATGGGTTTTTTCGCCATAGCGGACTCAAATCTCATCCAATCAATCTCAAACTTGGTCAGTATCTTCATCTAGGTAATCCCGATGATATTACGTCATCATTATGACGTCAAAATGACGTCAAAAATGACAATTTCGCAATTTTGCGATTCTAACCTCTCTACTAACCCTACATGGATAAAAAATCCCAAAAATGATGCATATTATACCAAAACTAATTGAAATTAGTGGGCCGGAAAGGTTTCCCTACTATTTGAGCTACCTTTGGCACCAGTACATTCCCTTGTGAATAAAGGCGAATCTTCTGTACCCTATCTGTACCCTGTGAATGTTAAGGTGGCAAAGGTAGCTCAAATAGTAGGGCAACCTTTCCGGCCCACTAATTTCAATTAGTTTTGGTATAATACATAGTATACATACTTAGTATATATCCAATTCATTGCCAAATGCCAATTCACCCATTTCAACTTTAACATCTCCCCTACCCTGCCCCCAGGACGATACCGAGGACACGACTGATCAGGGACCAATGACGGACCGAAAGTGTCCAAAGTGTGCCCACGAGGGCATGTCCTACACGACCCGACAACTCAGGGGAGCGGACGAGGGTCAGACTATCTTCTATCGGTGTCCCCGGTGTAAATTCCAGGAAACGGAAAACAGTTGAGAGGAACTTTGGAATTCTAGAGTGTTACCATGGTGATGGAATTCTAGAGTGTTTCCATAGAAACACAATCCATGATGAGAGAAAAGCTGGAGGTGACAGATTTTTAACCCGTTTAATTTATTTCTTTACCCAAACCCTTAACCCGACTGTCTGAACAATTTATTATGTATTGGCATTGGAATGAAAAGTTTGGGCTGATAGTTGAGGGTCCGATGACCCATCTGTCGGCGTGATGCCTGACAGTCTTCTGTTATACCAGCCGTTCAGGCTATCGAACATGATACACTTTCAATGCCAATACAATTGTGACAAATAATAACAACATTATTTGGGGGTGGAACAAAAGCGAATAAATGACACCCGACTCTCCCATGTCACCATGACAGTCGGAACATGTTGAATAAATATCCTAAGAAGAACTGTTTATCCCTAAAGTTCTCTCTTATCTCCCTCGACTAGTACCACTATACATTATACATCTGACTATATATCGGCAATATTAATCAATCGACACTTTCATCTCATCACACTACTCGTCTCTGTCTGACGGTGCATACAGCTCGGGTCAGCGCCGCCAGACAGATCCACTTCTTCCTTTCCCTCAAACCTCGCATTTTATACAGTTGACTCACAATTAACCGGATTTGTAGGCCCTGTGAATAGCTTTTGGGATACATCGACTGGCGAGAGTCTGAACCCGCATATATCATGAATCGCTGTATACACGGTATAGACACATTTGATATACGATTCATCTGCACATTTGGCACCTAGAACTATTATAAGCATATCTCTCACAATTGTTCTCTCAACAATAACAATATATTCACTATGATCGAGTCCCGTGGCTATCTGTCTTGCCGAACAACTGTCCTAAATCCCTTGAATCGAGGGCACTGCTGAATATCAGCTGGTCCGCTGAGAAGGTGCTTGATGTTGTTGAGGAGGACATGGGGAGGGATGAGGAGGAGGATGTTAGAGTGGGAGTGGGGGTGTCTGCAGGGGTGCTTGTCACTGAGGTGAAGGCACTGCTGTGTTCCGGCATCTGAAATATATAGCGATTAGTTACACAATAAGAGAGATGGGACTCCCTTGGGAGAGGGGTTTTGGGCGAATATTTTTGCGAAATTCAAATATATGAGGTCACGTGATTTCAGTAAATCAGAGATGTTTTACTAAATCAGAGATGTTTTACTAAACTTTCTTACCTGACTAGTGATTGATGGTAACACGCTAGAGTGAATTGGAAGGGTGTATTGTAGACTTGTTGCTTGGCCGAGAGAGAACGCGTCACCTGCTGCAGCAACTCTGTTTGTGTTCTCACCTAGCGCCTGGATAACCTGAGGGGGGTATGTAATGATCATTTTGTATACCAAACCATGAGGGAAAGAAGCTCATGTACAGTGTAAAATTGTACAATTGGTGTTGGTCTAGCTTCTTAGAAAGGAGATGGTTCTTGTAGAAACTTTCCACAACTTATAAACCTTCTTCAGTTTTTCTCAGCTACTAACCTTGCTAAGATCACGTGATGGTAGGAAGTTCTTGGTGTATGGGTGTTGGTATTGGTAGTTGCTGATCGTCTTTCTTGGCCTGTGGTTGTTCATCCAAACCTACAGGGAGAGAGAAATGAGTGTGCGAGAGAGGCATGGTTTGAGGGGTAGATCGTGGACTTTCTGTCGGCGTCAGACCCGTTTTTGATTCTCGACACTGCCATACAGATCATGGGAGGGATGGAGCTGAGTCGGTGTGTGAGAGATCAGGCCGTGTTATGAAAGGGGAGGTAGGATAAAAGAGGGGGATCAGCTAGGCCTGCCGTTTTACCTTGACTTGGTAGAATGTCAGTCCATGTCGAAGGGCAAAATCTGTAATTTTCTCGCTTTCCCCTCTTTTCCAGTTGATACTATTGGCAAACTCCTCCAGGGCCAGGGTTGTAGCTGGGCTGAATGCCGTCCTTTTCCTTCTGAAAGTGAAGGATATTTAAATTGGGATGAGGTGGAGAGAGAGGGTCGAGCAAGGCAAGACTGGGCATGGTCTTTGGCTGCTACTTCCATGCTTATTTCTACTGGTGTGCGGACTCTAGTGCTACACTCTAAGTCTACAGTGGACTCTATATCTAAATTTAAATTTAGATAAAGAGTCCAAATAAGTCTAAACTCAAGGAGGACTCTATCTCTAAAAAGTCTAAACAGGGCGGACTCTTTATCTAAAAAGTCTACAAAGAGCGGACTCTATATCTACATAAAAATAAATCTAAATTAGACATAGAGTCCGCCATTCTCAGCGAACTCGAGATTTCGGCCGTTAGGCCGGAAACGAGAGTTTGCTGTACCTCTATACTAATTGAGAAGTGTTAGGGCCATTATTTGGGTTCGAGGTTAGGGTTAGGGTTATGGTTGGGGTTAGGTTTTGGTTGGTTTAGGATTTTAGACATAGAGTCGGGTTGGGGGATTTGGCGCCAAAATGTACCAGGGGACTCTATGTCTAAAAAGTCTACACAGTGCGGACTCTATATCTAAAAAGTCTACACTGGGCGGACTCTTTATCTAAACTTTTTTCAAAGTCTAACTGTAGATAAAGAGTCCGCTTTTAGATATAGAGTCCGCCTTGAATTTAGATAAAGAGTCCGTTAGCACTAGAGTCCGCCCACCATTTCTACTGGGTATTTGGTAATTGGTACGTTTTAGCTGACTATTATTACTAACAACGGGAAGCGGAAGCCGCCCTCTTGTGTTAGTCTGGCGACAATAAGTCTGTCAAATTACACAAAAAACAACAACCCGAGAGTGTTGATTGGTGGAGAGAGAGGGGTGAAAAAAGGGTGTGCAGGGGTGACAACTCAATTATGGGGAAAATGCAGAAGGAGGTCGCTTCCTCTGTGTCATGCTACTAATTAAGGGCACAATAATGTCCCCTACCTCACGTGGCGAAGTGCAGGTGCATTGGAGCGTGTCGGCAAGGCCAATTCACCGCTCAAGTGGGCCTGGTGGGCTCTGCGCGCGCGGAGGCCGAGTGGTGAAAATTGTTGGGGACAAAGCAATGGTGTTGCCGCGCGCTACAGACTTGATGAAATTTGCCTTTGAAGTTGTGACTGAGGGCCAATTTACAAATTTACCCCTCAGTCAAGACTCTGGCCTTTATGAATGATGGTTGCACTGATACATTATCATTTAGGGAAGAATCTAACTGCATCCTTGGCAGGTTCTTGACAAACTGATATCAGAAGACAGAAATGTGAATCCAGATTCTCGATCAAGCCACAGCTGCCGCCTGCCACTTGATCGAATGATCCAGATTCAAGCTAGATGAAATATATTTTACCTCTGTCCGCTAGGCGTCCCATAATGG
>CM035360.1:4328354-4508354 GCA_020137815.1 Hormiphora californensis | reverse complement strand
TGCGGGTAGACTGAACACGCATATGATTAGGGCAGGATCAATTCCCGCCTAAAAAATTTTCCCTGCCATGAGCAGTGAGAAAGAGAGAGAAGAAGAGAGAGAGGAAGAGAGAGAAGGAGAGAGAGAGAGAGAGAGAGAGAGAGAGAGAGAAGAGGAGAGAGAGACGGTTATGTGTTTTGTTGAATTAAAGAGACAGAGAGTCGCACCCCCCTTGGGGGGGGCAAAACCAAAGATTCTACTAAGTATAATAATGCCATAATTATTCTTATCTTCAATAAATGCTGGACGATTAGCGGGTGATTAGCGTTTATCAGCACCCCCACGGCGTCAACAGAGTCTCTCTCTCTGCTCTCCTTCGTCTCCTCGTCTCTCTTCTCTTCTCTCATCTCATCTCGCTCTCTCTCTCTCTCTCCCTCTCTTTCTCTCACTCTCTCCCTCTCTATCCCTCCTCTCTCTCATCCTTCCTCTCTCCTTCTCTCTCTCTCATCCCGCCTCTCTCCCCGCTCTCTTTCTTTCATTAATGCTGCCAAAGATATTTTTCTTCTACCACCTACCGCTATTTTAAAACAGTTGACTCTCTGGAACCAAGTGAGAGAGAGAGAGAAGAGGAGAGAGAGAGAGAGAGAGATAGCAGAGAGAGGATAGAATAGAGCTGAGAGAGAAGAGAGAGGAGAGAGAAAGAGAGAGAGAGAGATAGGGAGCGGAACCTGGTTTTGTCATCACGTGTCATATTTAATTTCTCCCCCGGCATTATTCATGCTCGCGGATACTGGTTTTATTAGGTTGGAATTTTCAATGATTGCGAATTTATCAGTATATTCAAGCCCTGGGTTTAAAAACCATGAGTATTTGATAATTGACTAATATTAAATATTCATCAATTATTAATTGCCAAAAACCACTACCAGCTGAGACATGGAGAGGAATTGAATCGAGTGGAAATTTGACGTGGTGACAAATAAATTTAAAAATGCGTCGCCACGTGTCCTCTTTCTATTTAATCGTGTGATTGGAAAACTTTTAATCTAGTTCATTAGGGGTGGGCTAGTAGGGGGACAGCAGTAGATCGAAATATGGGATTGTAATAATGGAAGGGTAAGAACGAGAGTTAACGTTGCTTCTTATTAGTAGCGCTCCTCTACGTCATCCTGGTATCCGTTGCGGGCTCTTAAGTTACAGAATAACCGACTCGTCCTCAATAACAATATGGGGGTTGATATCACGGATGCAGTGACGCGTCCTCCGAATACTCGACATGATGCTAGAATCCATGCGTCCACGCATGTTGTATTATGTACAGTGTATCAGGGTTGGGCCATAGAGTCAACCTACCGAAGCACTATGCATGATTGATTATCCGAGTGAGATACCGTGAGAGGGAAGAAAACTTGGATCAAGTCGTCCGGGCTTAAAAATATTTTGAATCATTGGTCGGGTTTCAGGAAGCAATATCGAATATTCAAATACTTAACTAAAAAACTCATCACAGTCAGATTGATATAGTTACTGTTAGTTAGAGTAATATGGTTACTGTTAGTTAGAGTAATATGGTTACTGTTGCGAACAGTGCATTGGTTAGAGTAGTTCCCTCGCGTCTGATGCATTAAATATCTACTAAGCTCTATTATTATAATCTCAAATATATGGTTTGAGCTTAATGGATGTCTCAATGGGTCAGTATAATACTGACCCATTGAGACTCAAACCATATTTGAGATACTGAATAATGCATAGAATCATATCCAATATGACTATTATTATAATAAGTGTTCTCTTTTTATAGTCACCCTTTATGTACCCAACTAAGTTGATGTTATTCCATTACCACTGTTGCACTTGGCCTGAAGTTTAAAACGTCTAGAGTATCTTCATATTACTGAAATTCCAGTTTCTCTAGTTTCATTAGTGCAATCATCATACTTACTAGGTCAGTGTGTTTCATATGGTACACCTAGCTGCCATGAAGGCCCCGTATCCTCAAGTTTCAAGTTAGGAAAATTAAATCTACCAAACCAAGTTAGGGTCACCACACACCAAAGTTAAAATTAAAATTAAAATTTTGATTTTAAACCCGCACACATCAGCGGCCGTTAAAATTTCTCTCCCCCATTCTAAAAGTAACAATCTCGCGCGCGATTTTAACGGCGTGTTAAAATTTTGTCATCCAACGCGACCGTCAAAATCGTGCGTGAGATTGTTACTTTTAGAATGGGGAGAGAAATTTTAACGGCCGCTGGTGTGTGCGGGTTTAAAATCAAAATTTTAATTTTAATTTTAACTTTGGTGTGTGGTGACCCAAACCACACCTTTCTTTCTCTTGTCCTAGAGTCTCCCCCTCCATTTTCTCTCTATTTTTCTCTAACTATCAACTGATCTGACCTCTCGTACTCGATATGTATACTGTAATTCTGTGTGTGTAGTTCTATAATATGTCCACTGGGGGGGGGGGGGGGGCTGATCTGCCTCCATAGAACCCAGAGATTTAGTCAAGTTCCAGTTAATTTAGTTAGCCGGGGCGAGATGTCCTCCTCTTGCAGCTGGGGCTAGTCACGTGACCACTTTGTACCCGGCCACGTGGAGTATTAGGTGTTGTCTTGGAAACAAAGGGGGGCCGTAAAGCGTAACAGATGTCAGACAGAGAGAAGTGCTACATGGGGCTCATTTTCTAGTTTAATCCTCTTTTTTTATTTCACAATAGCTTTTTTCAAATACAAAATTGACGATTGAAATATGAGATTAGCCAACACTTCATGAATGAAAAAAAGGGTGATCAGATCTGCATCCATACGTATGACTTGTTGAGTAAGGGGTACAACGTATGACTATAGCCCATCACTACAGCTAGCATCCTTTCTAATAATTCCTCCAATATTTCAGAAAGGAGAGGGGATGACTCCATATCAAGGGAAGAAGAGGTGCTTTGGAGAGTACAAGTGTTCCCGGTGTAAACGGAAATGGATGTCAGGAAATAGCTGGGCTAACATGGGACAAGTAGGTGTCCTCTCTAGCTGTTCCACCCCCTTGGGTACCACAGTACCGGGAAGGGGATCTCCTCAGTTGAGAGAGGGGATAATGGGTATCTCGTACCCAACCCTACCTCCTCGATCTCTCCTTTTCTTTTTTATGAACGCAATCCTTAACCTTATGATCCTTTGAAAACTACCAAGCAACTCTCTATATCCCCTCTATCTCTCTAACTCTTTCTCTATCCCATATAAGGAGTGCAAGAAGTGTCAGATAACAGTGTATCCTCACAAACAGAGGCCCCTTGAGAAACCTGATGGTCTTGATGTATCAGATCAAAGCAAGGAACACCCCCAGGTAGACATACAATGAGCTCTTGATTGTGTGAGGGAGCCACTGCCCAGTGCCCACTGATCAGCTCAACAAATTTATGATTTGGTTGAGTGAGGTTTCATTTTTTAATAACTCATCATCACCTCCCAGGAGTTGTGTGAAAAATGCCGAACTCTGGGTTTCTACTGCCGGCGGATCAACATTAGTGGGGCTGATGGGTCACAGCGGTCTGATTCCCCCGAACCCCCGGCCTCTCTGAGCAGTTTGTACAGTCTCATGTCCGGTGGATCCTCCGCAATTAATCCGTTCCTAGGCAACGGATTTGGAAACCCTTCTATGGCAACGTTTGGTGGTGATATGGGTGGTGGGGTTGGTGGTGAGATGAGTGTTCCTTCTTGGAGTGGTGTTGATCATATCCAGTAGATAGCTAGGGTGAGAGGAAGAGTGAGAGGAAGTGAAAGTTGAGTACAGTATAATTGAGTAACCAGTACAGTTTAGTACTCAGTACAGCAATTACTAAACTCAGTACTCAGTACAGTTTAGTACAGTTTTGAGTACAGTATTGACTATAAAATGAGTACAGCTGCTATTGTTCAGTTGTATCAGGAGAAGCCAAACTGTTGTCGTAGCTTGGTATCTAGAATTTAAGCTAAAGTTAGCGGTTTAGTAAACGCGTCCGTATTCTGGAGCAATGTAGGACAAGGTATTCAACTGTCTGGCGCCGCGACCCATCTGAGCACACTGTCGCGTGCTCAGATTTGAGAATCAAATTGGGGTCTGGCGCCGCCAGACAGGTATTCAATACTGTATTGTTTTATGATTTGTGTCTCTGTTTTTTGAACGAACGAGATTGGATACAGACAATATGACCCTGAGTCTGATATTTTCTGTTTTTTTTCAGCCTCACATCAACCTGTATCATCAAGTCAGTTAATTTTGTTTTCTGGCTTGCGATTTTTACCCACGTTGCTGCAGTATGGCTAGTGGGTACATGTGTAATGTTTTTTCAAAGGTTCGATATTTGTAGTACAAATATAAAGCGCGTGTATGCGCATGTTATCGTAGTAGTTTGTATATTAAGTGTCAGTTAAAATATTGGAGAAGATATTATGTCAGTACTGGAGAACGTATTATTATGTCAACATTATTATGTCAGTTAATTATGAGAAGAAAAGGTTTTTTGTATAGCAGCTTTTTGTGGTGTGTTCACTGAATCTCTGTAAAACGTTTTGTAGTTGAAGTGTTCGTGTGTCAGGTCTATTATCAGTATAGCTCGTATCTTGTATTTGTTTTACTTTTATTTATCCGAAAAATATACCTTAGATTCAAGATTCAAGATTCAAGATTCAAATTAAAAAGTACTTAACAATAATATTATTGTCATATAACTATAAAAAAGTGGGAGTAGGAGGGGTAGAGAGAGGGTTCAGGGGGGTTGAGAGGAGAGGTATGGTGGGCGGTGGTAGTGTGTGTATTATGGGTTGATGATGGTGTGAATTAGGTGAGAGAGATGATGATTGATATGTGAGGGGAAGACATGACCACGAAGGGAGGTTCTGTCTTGATCTGTTAGGCGGTCTCGAGCTGATTTGGTGCGGGTGCATTCATTCAGCATGTGCCACTCATCTTGGATGATGGGGTCGAAGAAAGGGAGGGCACGCAGAAGAGGTATAGACTCGGGTGAGGAGCAATCATCACAGAGGCGCTCAGATCTGTCAGTTTTGTTATGGCGTCCGGTTTCGATTTTTAGGCGGTGGGTACTCGTTCTTAACTTGATGAAGTCAGGTGCCGTCCTTCTTTCTAGGTAATCCTCAAAGCCATGTCCGGTCTTGACACTGTTGTAGAATTCAAGCTTCCGGTTGCTGTGGCGAATATCGTCCCATTGGGTCCAAAACCAATCTGAGATACGGGCCTGCACGAGTTGGGAGTTAGGGAGAAGTGTCTTCTGCGGGTGGTGGGCATTGGAGTCGAATATCTCGGAGGTCCTTAGGACACTTTGATACCAGGGCAACTGTAGTCGCTTCTGTTCGTTATAGGCGTGTACGACTAGCTTGCTTTGGTTGTCGAGAGTGTTGCTCATGATACATAGTCTATTGTGGAAGTCCAGCAGGTGTTTGCTGTTTCTTACGGCCAGGGGGACTCTATCAGTGTCCCCGTAGAGTGGAGGTAGCGGTGTGTTTTTCCGAAGTCCTAGTAACCATCTCAGAAAGCTGGTTTGACATTTTTCTGTTTGGTCGTCCCAGATGTCCTTCGATGTAGTTTTCACATGCTTCCCGTTTAGAGATGTCTTGAGAAATCTTGTTTCGTGCAGCCAGATAGCTGATGCATACCCTGCTACAGGTGCTACTAGAGCATCAAATAGTTTTAGGGCCGCTTGCTTGGATATTGATCTGATATCCACTATTCTTTTTATGGCGAAAATGCTCCGCATGCTCTTGATTCTCAGTTGTTTTTGGGCTTCTCGTAGGTTACCATTCACCGAGAAAGTCAAACCGAGATATTGATAGGTCTTGGTTGATGGGATGTGTGAGTCGCCGTAGAGAAAGCCGTTGGATTCTTTGAGTTTCCTCCCAGCTTGGTTAAAGACCATTATAGCCGTTTTTTCGGTGTTAACGGTAAGATCCCAATCAGAGCAGAACCGGTAGAGGGCATCGAGGAGTTTTTGTAGACCCTTAGCCGAGGTTGACATAAGTACCAGATCATCAGCCCAGAGCAAGTGAGTCACTAGGGCTGTTCCTAGTGCTACTGGGTCAGATTTTAGGTCTTTATCATTGAGTATTGTGGATAGGTCCAAGAGGAAACACTTGAAAAGCTCTGGACTTGTGACATGCCCTTGTTCTGTACCAATTTGGATGTCAATGAGATCAGAGAGTTTCTGGGCTAGTTTTAGGCGAGCCTTGGAGTTGTTGTACATGTGGTCGAGTACATTGAAGAACTTCCCACGAACTCCAAGGTTTAGCAGTTTTAGGAGAAGGGCGTCTCTGTTGAGGCCATCAAATGCCTTACGAAAGTCGATAAAGCAAGTGTAGAGCCTTCCTTTGTTCTGTATTCCTTTCTGAATGGCAGTATGGAGTGTTAAGAGGTGGTCGCTGGTTTGGGCACCCTTCACAAAGCCTTGTTGGTTGGGCGGGTCCGGGCAGTGAGTCTTCCTGAAGTTCACTAGGCGCTCCAGATAGATGGCGGAGAAGACACGCCCCAGACTGCTCCCTACAGCCTTATATAATGTACTTTTACGCTCAAGTGATTTAAGTGTAGACTGATGAGCGTTATCAAGCTAAGCGGGGTTTAGGTAGCTCCGAAGACATCTACCAAGCTCCGGAAGGGTCCAAAGTGACCAAAGTAGCTCCATATAGGCCATAGAGGTCCATAGTGATGCAACAAAATGGCCCATGAAGCTACAAAGAGGCCTATTGGTTGGAGCTACTTGGGTCAATAGGTCATCTTGGACCCTTCATTAGTCTGTAATTAGTGGTATCCTCTCTAAGAGTGAAAGTGAAACCTCTCTATATGGACCTCTCTGGAGCTAGCTACTACGGTCACTTAGCACCCTCATATGAGGGTACACTCTTATGCCGGGTTTGGTAGCTGTCTTCGGAACAACAGCTCATGAGATATGAAAGTGAGACTGAGAGCAAAGCAAAGTATACGTTGTTTTTGCAATTACCACATGAGTGTATAGATCTACTTATTAGATGCAATGTGATCTGTTGCCATGCTACGCAGTCTGTCTGTTCGCAGTGCAGTCTGTCTGTTCGGCCGAAAGCCCGGTGTGACTGTGAGAGCTGACAGACGAGGAACATGTCAAGTGATCTGCCAGGCAGATTCTGCCTGTGGATTTAAACAGGAATTCACATTTCAATTGGGTAATATAACGTTGGAGTCGAATAGCAAAGTGTTATCAGAAATGACTGTGATGGTATATCATATCTGTAAATATCAGTAGCTTGTGAGTTCAACAAGTTTAGCCGTTTACACGATTCAAAGACTTTGTTTCCCTTCTATTACAGTCTTCTTTCGAAGTAAGATAATACATCATCTATTATTCATGAACTGAAAATAAAATTAGCTCAAATCGGTTCGATTTCAGATGATTTCAGATGATAAAACTGGAAGGCGCTATCTATTTCAACTGACGATGCATTTGTACCCGCGCGTTAAAATAAATGTTCGCGGCGCGCGCACATATATTTTCACATTTCATAAAAATTTTCGTAAATTCGCGGAATAAATTTTTTTTAAGAGTGAAAAATTTTGCTTCACTAAACAAACTCCGCTTTCATCCGTGTCCAAACAACCATTTACTTTAGGTCTCCAGACGTGTGGTTCATTACAAAAATATTTGAAAAGTGCACTGGAATGACTGTTATGAAACACCTAAAGGAAGGAAAAGCCGAAGCCCCACCGAGCCAAGTTACCAAGGATGTTATGTGGAAAGTTCTACTGATGTGCTATGAGTTTCTCCCTGACGTATCCAGATGTAGTACCTCATCATCCGAGTCTGAATTGTCAACAATATCTATGACGTCTGAGGACCTGAAAGATAGCTTATGAAGCCAGGCAACTCCTAGATACGCTACCTCGGGTTAGTGAATGAGATTCTTGCTCCCACTGTTGTCAAGAAGAGACCGGAACACCTGGAAATCAGAAATCACCTCCCTCGACCCTGTCAACGTTATGTTAACATCAAGGACAAAGAGACAATGAGACCCCGATATGCGAGAAGAAATGGGCAGACTTCCTTAAGCCACAGTTGAAACAGCTCTGAAGGACATCCCTTTTCTTGATACCTCGTAAACAAAGGCATACCCATGTTCTTTTGCTACGGAAAATGATATGATGGAAGCGGAGAAAGCATTACTTCCACTCTTTGATGTGACACGGTTGTTGAAAAGGAGAAGAAGAAGGATCCCAGGCTGATGATAAATGATCTTGACAATGATCTCCTAAACAAAGAAGCACTGATGGCAGCAATTCTGAGTGAAAAAAATGACACGGTAAAACAACTTCATGAATCTGGTCATACCATCAAGGTTGTTTCATGTGAACCAGGCTGGGAAGTATGCTGTTATTCAGTACCTCCTGAATTTCGGAAAGCAATCTCTGATAACGGGACAGGATTTTCCTCAAACTAAACAGCACACTGTCAGAAACGGTTTTATGTAACACAATTTTTCATTGTCAAGGTATGGTCCCGTTGCTGGATCAGTATACTGTCCGAACAGGGACAAGAGCCCTATCTGTGCATTTTGTTCTGGTGACCATGACACCCGTCAGTGTCACTCCAGAAGAACAATGATGGAGGAAAAATGAAGTGTGGTCAATTGTATGTGGGAGGAAGTAAAGAGGACAAGATTCGCAAAGACTCATCCGGCTTCGAGTAATCTGTGTCCATTTTATGTGAACGCCAGAGGAAGGCTGATGGATTCTACTAATGGAGTAACCAAGGACCAAAAAAACCTGTATCTGACGAGGGCATGGGAGGATCTGAAGATGAAAAGGTATGGCGGATTGGCACGTTAATGTCCATTCGCTGATGAACAAGACAGCTGGATCTGGATCACCTAGAGGATAATCAATGTGACATATGCCTGGTGCAGGAACCTACCTCAAGAACTCAGACACGTGCCAAATGCAAGAGATAAGAGAGTATGGGTGGAATATCTATTCATCTCCTAGGCAGAAAGAGCAGGTGGAGGGATTGGAGTCTTGTACAGATGGAGTCAAGGTCAGACTACTCCGACCCGGAATGCGTTTATTCATTTCAGGTCCGGAAGTGCTTGTTGGATCGGTGAGGGTATGGTTCGATTGTGTAACATTTATCGCCCTCCTTACACTGAAGCACGATTCACTGCGGCATCGTTTCTTCGAGGAATTCGTGGATTACTTATCGGAGCTTAACTTGCGGACTGGATCCCCTGTATTGATGGGTGATTTCAACTTTCAAGTACAGGACTTGTCTGACTTCTATGCTGAAAATTCCTGAAACTTTTGGACTCCTTTGGACTGGAACAGCTTACTCCTTGTCAACCGACTCACATTAGAGGTGGAACACTGGATCTCGTGATTTGTCAGAGTGACCTTAGCATTCTATGCTATAGCGTGGATAGATTAGGTTCATGTAATATCTCGGAAATAGATAAAATGCGAGCAGTGAGATCTTTATTGTATTGTTTTCACTATGAGTACTACTACTTCTACATCGTCTACTACTTCTACCTCATCTACCACCATTCAACGAACTCGAACCGCCGCTGCAATGACCCGCCGAGCCAACTTCTCCTCCAACAATCTCGTCTACATGAGATTGGAGTTCAACCACCACGAAGAACCAGAGGACGTCCGAGGACCAGAAACACACCTGAGGACTTTCTTCCTTCAGATTTTGGTCAGACAGTGAAACCTAACACCAGAGATATGGGGATTCAAGCCATCAGCTGCAATATCTGCAAACAGCCGGGACATGTCGGCGGAATCTGTCCCACCCATTCCACTGCATCCTCGACTACTCCTCCAGCTCTTACTTCTATCCCTGCAGTTGTGTCTAAATTTGCCAGATTCTCCATCTACTTCCACTAGACGCCCCTGATTTGGAGATGATTTCATTGAAACGCTTATGAACGGTGGTCTCTCTTTTGATGCACTACGCTGGTATGGACTGAAGCGAGAGGAGCTGTCAGTTACATTTAAATAAATTCAGTGCAGTAATTGTTTCAATTTCCAACAGTGTATAACCATAATTTATTTCTGAAAACTATCTACATATTGTCTATCACTGCGTATTATTTAACAAAAGAGAAAGAGGTATAGAGATAGAGATAGAGATAGAGGGAGAGGGAGAGGGAGAGATAGAGATAGAGATAGGGAGATAGAGATAGAGATAGAGAGAGAGAGAGAGAGAGAGAGAGAGAGAGAGAGAGAGAGAGGAGAGAGAGAAAACCACTTTTTTTCGGGTGTAGCAACAATATCCAATTTTTTATCACTGCGTATTTACGGCATCTAGTTCTGGTAGGATATTACCAATGATTGCGTATTCGCTCTGCATTCACTGCGTATTCACTCTGTATTCACTGCGTATTCACTCTGTATTCACTGCGTAAACAGTTCTGGTAGGATACTCCAATGATTGCGTATTCACTCTGCATTCACTGCGTATCACTCTGGAACCACTCTGCATTCACTCTGCATTCACTCTGCATTCGCTCTGCATTCACTCTGCATTCGCTCTGCATTCACTCTGCATTCACTCTGCATTCGCTCTGCATTCACTCTGCATTCACTCTGCATTCGCTCTGCATTCACTCTGCATTCGCTCTGTATTCACTGCGTAAACACTATCGATTTAAGGATATGGAGGATGCGGGTAGTACCCGATATTACTTCCTGAAACCCGATCAATGATTCAATTTTTTTGGCCCGGGCCGATCACTCTAAATCTAATATAATACAGATCGAAATGTTGTATTGTCACATTGTCGTCCTAATTAAATTTCTCTCACTCTCACGGTCTCTCATTCGGTAATAATCATGATAGTGCTCGGTACGTTGCTTAGGCAACCGCTGATCACTGACATGAATACAACATGCGTGACGCATGGATCTGCATCTGTCGAGTATTCGGAGGACGGTACTGCATTCGTGATATCACGTATTGTTATTGAGATGACGAGTTGTTATGTCTGAACTAAGGAGGAACGATGGATGACGTAGAGGAGGACTATAAGAAGACAAACTTTCTCTCGTTCTTTACCCTTCCATTATTACAATCCATATTTCGATTCTGTTTCCTCCTACTGCACCGAAGTACTTCACAAAATTCGATAATTGATAGGTAAAGTTAACTAGTTAATTGGTTAATTTAGTTAATTAGTTAAGTTAGCCAGTTACCTGCGGGCAGTCAGTTATGTAGTGGCCCTTATCGAAACAGATGTGGCACATGTAACTCTCGGGCTGGTTTCTTTACTCGTCGAGCGAGCATGCCCATTCGATCTACTAGCCCCTGAAATTTAGAGGGTTTAATTAGTAGGGACTACTAATTAAAATACACACGAAGATATCGGAAGCATATTAATCCGACTTGAGTTTTTATTTTGTTAGTTAACCCTTTGAGGGCGATAGGTCATATATGACACGGTCCATTCTAGACCGTCTGGAAGGCGCTACATGATGTCTAGGTGGCTAATTTTTGTCACAAGCTAGTTTTAGGGATTTTGAACCCAAAACCACGTCCAAATCTGCTCGGAAAATCAAAGAAATTTTTTTATGGCCCTTCTCGGGAGGTAATTTAGGCCTTTTTTTAAAACCCCTCTCAAATTTTTACTTTTGAGGGCACAAATAATCCTTTGAAGGGATAAAACTACTTGACATAACAAATCGAATGCAAAAACCGCATCAAAAAATTGAAAATTGAATGAGTTATTAACGTTTTAGTCGTTGTGTCATATATGACTCTATCGTCCGTAAGGGAATTCTAGTAACAAATGTCATTTGTGCAAAAGCAGTGTCCAAAAGTCAAATTTTATGCTTTAGGCAGTCTATAGCTATAATTTCTACAATCTTGAACGGTTTTTACTAGAAAAATACCCCAAATTCTACATTTTGTTCATATATGACTCTATCGTCCCAACTGGTAAATTCTCCAAAAACATCCATAACTCGGCTAGAAAAGGAGCAAGAGTCAAATCAGGGCACTAAACTGTGTAGAATCATCGCATTAGTGGGGGTAGAGCACATATTTAGGTCTCTATCTGGATCCCTAATTGAGATAATTGGATAATTAGCTAATTAGTTGCCCTCCAGCGCTAACAATTAAATTTGGCGGAGTATACAACACAAATAGGGGCACTAAAATGTGTAAAATCGTCGCCTTAGTAGAGGCAGAGCACATAGCTGAGTTTCTATTCCCGCTCCTAATTGAGATAACTGGATAATTAGCTAATTGACGGTTGCATAATGCCCCCTTTTCACCATAAACCGTGGTTTCTGGCTAATCCTGAGCTCTTTTGTTCAATCTAAGGCCCTTCTAGCATCCCTTTACCCATTTGTATCACATTTGACTCGTTTTACACACTAATATAGCACTCTATACAACCCTAGACACCGCCTCAGCTCTTTAGAACCCTCTTGCCCATCCTAGACCTCTCATAATTTCGAGATCCATGTACACCTTCCTAACCGATTTTTTTTGGGATATCCTATGCGTCCTACAAGACGTTCAACCCCTAATGTACTACAGTTCTCATTTTATTATTGGACACACAGTTTAGTTCCTCCTACATAATTCTCCTCATCACTTTCACAATCTCATTTGCCACTAAGAAACTTCTCATGAACTCCATCGGAAATAAAGAAGATCTGTAGAAGGCGTTTAGTATGGTGTATGAGAGGTCTAGCTAGGAGTAGGATGAAGCAAGGGGGTTGTACAGAGCTGAAGTCGGCGTCTAGGGTTGTATAGAGTGCTTATTATTGTGTAAAACGAGTCAAAGGTGATACAAATGGGGTAAAGGGATGCCAAAAGATCCTTAGATTGAACAAAGAGCTCAGGATTAGCCAGAAAACCACGGTATATGGTGAAAAGGGGGCATTATGCAACCGTCAATTAGCTAATTATCCAATTATCTAATTAGGGACGGGAATAGAAACTCAGCTATCTGCTCTGCCCCCACTAAGGCGACGATTTAACACATTTTAGTGCCCCCATTTGTCTTGTATACTCCGCCAAATTTAATTTTTAGTGCTGGAGGGCAACAAATTAGCTAATTATCAAATTATCTCAATTAGGGGTCCAGATAGAGACCTAAATATGTGCTCTAACCCCACTAATGTGATGATTCTACACATTTTAGTGCCCCCATTTGCCTCATAACTCCTTCTCAAAGCAAAGTGTCATTATTAGCATGCGCCGGACAGTAATTGGCTATTTATCCAATATCTCAATTAGGGGGCAAGATAGCGACCTAAATATGTGCTCTACCCCACTAATGCGATGATTCTACACAGTAGTGCCCTGATTTGACTCTTAGCTCCTTTTCTAGCCCGAGTTATGGATGTTTTTGGAGAATTTACCAATTGGGACGATAGAGTCAATATGATACAAAATGTAGAATTTGGGGTATTTTTCTAGTAAACCGTTCAAGATTGTAGAAATTATAGCTATAGACTGCCTCAAAGCATAAAATTTGACTATTGGACCCATGCTTTTGCACAAATGACTTTGTTACTAGAATTCCCTTACGGACGATAGAGTCAATATGACACAGTGGGCCCAGCAAAAACTACATGTCGAAACTTCAAATTTCTTTTTCGAGGTAGTTTGTGGTAATAATATCTACTTATAAACGAAAAATTAGAAAAATCTATCGAGCCAATCCTTCTCGCCCTTAAAGGGTTAGAAGGTATCGTAATCAAATCATATTTTAGATTTAGAAATCTAGAGGGATTTTAGACACACACGAAGGTCACTGAAGCATATAAATATTTTGAGATAGATAAGAATTACTGAACAAATTTTTTTTCAGTTAGAACGTTCGTCGTTCCCTGAAACGATGCGATGCTAACTAAAGAACCGTCTTTCAGGCATCACGATTTTTTTAGTAACAGAGAGAGAGAGAGAGAGAGAGAGAGAGAGAGAGAGATAGAAATAAAAGAGAAAGAGAGAGAAAGAGATCAGTAGTATAAAAGTCAGCTCTCACCAGATTCTCGAAGCCCTCCAGAAGGTTCTGAAACTCATGCCCTGGGTGAAGTTGAGTGGTTGTCTGTCGGTGGATATCCATCCCGTTATATCCCCCTCCACTGGGAGATACTGACCCTGTTGATCCAGTGTAGGGTTGACGGAATGCCCCGGAGGGAGGGGGCTGGGTTCCGGGATTATAGTGCTGCTGGTGATCCTCCGGCCTGGGTGGGGAAGTAGTTAACTTAGGGCCCTCACTGTTATGTGGGGATTGGGGAAGTAGTTATAATGGATCTATAACGAGATCCAATGGGTTAACTGGGAGGGCAAATCATGATTCGTAGATAATACAGTACGTCTCCCGCAAATCATGATTTGCGTCTGTGACTAGAGAGAAGGGGTAGACATCTTCATGACGTGACTTTCATTAAAGCTAAGCGATTACAAAAATTCGACTGGTTTCAATCAGTCAGATAGTTTAAACCGCTATATATAATAATGGCTTGGAATCTTCTAGTTTAATAGTTTAGAATCTTCTAGTTAAAGCTAGTTAAACCATATAAAGGAAGTAACGAAGCTTGTTTGAATGACGAGAGATGAGATTATGTTGAGTTATATGTTATGAGTCCTTCCTCGCCCTCATTAACTAGTCATATATGAAAGAAAATGCAGTAGTTATAACAGGGGAGCATCTACTGCGTTTTCTTTTATACCCAGCTCCCTTGAGCTGGTAGAGCAGTGCAACGTTGGTTACGAAGTCACCCCTATTAGCTTGTGCGGAGGGGTAATTTCATTACCAAACTTCAATTCATACCTTGTCATATGGCTAACAAAATAGTTTTCTTGAATCGCCCCGAGCCTCGCTAACATTTGGTAGTCGGGTTGGGAAAACTTTCCAGCTCCCGACCCAGTATTGTTATATGATGCAGACTGCTGAAACTGATCCTTTTCCTGGTACCGACTATTATTGTGATCCTCGAACATTCTGGATTGTGGGGCTGTGTTGTTGTACTGATGCTGTTGGAGGTGTTGCTCTGTTTGAAACTGGAATTGTTGTTGTGCTCCGCCCGGGTATTGGTTTTGAGACTGTTGTTGCTGTGCTCCCAGCCCATACTGGTTCTGTTGTTGTTGTTCAACAACTTGTTGTGACGCTGTTCCGGCATGATGACTCTGACTTTGTAACTGTGACGCTCCTGATACATATTGGTCATGGTTCTGAGATTGCTGTTGTGGGGCTCCACCGTATTGGTTCTGAGATCCTGGGTACTGGTTCTGCATTGAAGCAGCAGGGTAGAACTGGGGAATATTGCTCAGATCCTGATCTTGCTGCTCCAGAGGTGCTGCAGCAGGGGACATTGCTGGAGGTGGGTGATCTGAGGATGGTTGTTGGGTTGAAGAAGGCTGATCTTGTACAGCACCAGAGTTTGGTGGCTGCTGCTGCTGCTGGGATTGTTCCGTAGCAGCATACATCCGGTTAAAACTGGGATCCATAGTTTGATCCCCTCAATCTCTGTCAGGTCTAACAGCTCGATATGGTGTGATGTTGTTCAAACTAAACCCTCTTGAGGGCGCGGAAGGGTCGTTGAGAGCAAGCGGTGAGGGTCGTTGAGAGCAAGCTGCAAATATATTGTGTCACAACGGCTAGTATTATACGACGTAGAGAAAGAAGACAGATATAATAAAGTGCAGAGAGATGAAGGAGAGAGAGAGAGAGGCAGGGCGTTTGTAATCGGACACCTCTGTTACACTCACTAACACCACCTGACTTACAAGTGAGAGAGATAGAGAGAGATAGAGAGAGATAGAGAGAGATAGAGATAGGGAGAAAATAAAGGAATGAGATTGGGAGAATGAAATTGGGAGAGAGAAGAAGCTCGAAGGAGACACCCACAGCTGTTACTTCTTCTCACCCAGAGAGAATAAGGTATTGGGAGACAAAACTGACGACTTTGTAGCAGAATGTTAAATAAAAAGAATAAAACTGGGAGTTGAAAACTCACAACTTGGAGAACTTTGTAGTAGGGAAGTGTCTAGTAATTAATTCAATCAATGAAAACTTAGATGCAACCAATTAGAAGATATTTAAATGTGATCAGAGCTGGTAGCCGAATGTAGTTAGTGGAAACACGAATCATTGTACGTCTTCTTTTTTCCAGTGTCTGTCTCACATCCTACTCAGGAGACAGATTGCATGTGGATCACACCTGTGAGGTTTTGGAGACAGATACAGAAACACATTGATTGCTGAGGCCTCATTGCTGTCAGAGTGCATTGGCATCACCCTATTCTCAGAACTTTGGTCAGAGCATTGGCCTAACGATTTTTGTCGAGTGCAATTGCATTGGCAATCTCACCATGTGGGCTGTAGTCAATTCCAACGGGACTTCTGTAGAACTCCAAGGATAGCTTGTTATGTTTTAACCCTGCTTTACATTTGTCTTGCCGTCGTGGGGCGCGGAGAGAGATCTCTCTCCCCGGGTAAGATAGCGCCTAACTCGGATTCATGTTTATCAACGCCCTTAAAACTTTCTCAAATGTGGTTTTTACGACCGTGGTGGATTTGCTTTGTTCATCTTTGACGCCCTATGATATGGCCAAGTTTCAAGTATTCATTCTCATGTTTTCGAAATTTACACAGTTGACCTACACAGTTGACCTACTAGTAGGATACTTTCCTTGATCCCTTTGCTGTTTACACACTCTCTCCCTTCTAGCACTCGACAATGTCAGGAGGAATCGGTGATGCCATAGTCCGGTTTTGGTTTATCCTCAGGACAGGTCTAGCACGAAAACAGATCGAGCCTCACACCGCAGAGAGACTGAGGATACGAAAGGGTGGCAAAATAAAACCGGGGAAATTTAAAAATATCAAGAAAAAGAGTTTGCCGATTTTAGGACTGGTGTTTTCAGAAGAAGATATGGTTCCAGATATTGTGATCGATAAAAGACATTCATTTTAATTTTAGCTACTTTGTTTTCTATAATATTCTTTTTGGACACCTCTAAATTAAAACGGGATAAGAGCAAGAAAAGCAAGTTTTCAAGTGCTGAAAGTACGTGATTGTTTATTCCAATGCAAATGTAAGATGATATTGCAAGTGCAACTTGTAATTTTGAGTGTCATTCTCAATAACTAATGACTATTCATAATTTCATCGCTCAAGCAGTTGGTAAACTAATCCTCATGGTTCATCTGGCGATATTCCATCCGCTTCAACGCTGAAAACACAGTGCAGGAGACTTTTTCAAGATCCAGTCTCTAGTGTCTACCTGTCTGTACACAAACTGTCTGCATCTGTTTATTAGTTGTCTCAGTACCTGAATAGTTTATCGTATATCACGTGTCATGCGTCTGGGAGGGGAGGACACAGCTCGGCGTTACGCGGGGGTGGATAAGGTCTACAGCTCCATACTAGATGACATCTTCACGATTTTCCACTGGGTATTTCTACCTGGAATCATCACCCTCATTATGTACTCTGAACTGGATGATAACGCCGAGAGATGGTGAGAGAAAGGAGTGGGATGGGTTGGGGTGGGTTGGGGAATTGGGGTGGGAAAGGGTTGAAGTTGGTGGGTTGGGGTGGGATGAAGTAGGAACTAGGAAGGGTTTTTGGGGTTGGCTAGACTTCATATGGCAATGTCATAACCGTTCGCTTCCAATCGCAAATGCGTTCTGATAAAAAAGGAAAGCTATTGAATATAACATGGATGATAAGTTGAGAGATTCCAGAGAAGGCCATGGGGTGAGGGATTGCATCGTGGGTCGCATCGTGGGTATTAACCGGTTGTTACTGGATAGCTACTGGATTACTATTAGTAGATTCTCTGGCCCAACTATAATCCAGTAAGAACCGGTTAATACCCACGATGCAGTACTAGAATCTAGAATATTCTTCAATCTCTACCCCTAACTTAAGTTGCGTCGTGGGTTACTAAATTCTCTCCACCCCTAACAAGGGCACGTTTAATATAAGCTCACATTTTAAGCACCCCACGATTCTATCGCCCGGGATGCTGTTAAATATGCATCGTGGGGTGCTTTGAGTTTATTATTGGTTAGTGACTAACCAATGGTTACTGAATACTTATTTCTGCCTAGGCAGAAAAATTATAGTACATATAATTATAAAACGACTCTTTCCTTCATTAAAAGGGGAGTGGCACTGCTAGTAATTGCAGCAGTAGGGCTAACTAAAAGAGAGACAACCTAGGCCCTCACAGATTCTTGGGCACGTCGCGCCACCCGGGCGATTACCTCCTACTCAGGCCGCACACGACCCATGTGTGGATCTTGCGAGGCGCCTGGGGACCCATCTTGGGGTCATGATGGACCCCCAGACCCAGCACTTCCCGATAAGATAGAAAGCTAATTCCACCTGCATTCGATTCGCCTCGAAAAACTGATTCAGAAAAGCTCTGTGCACCATGTAGACCTTATACATGGTAAACCCCTAGCCACCCCCGTACGTGTCATATTCGCTGCCCTCACAGATCCCACCTCTCTACAGGGTAGCAGAGTTTGAGAAGGACGGTAAGAAGGTGCCCAATGATTTACCTGCCAGAGAGACCCTCCTAACCTTCTCTCTTGTGTCTCTAATAATGTACGGTGTCTCCGCGTACATGCTGTGGAGACGGTGCGGGGGAATCAGGTGAGTCGTCATGACAACCAGGGAATGCATGTTGTCATGGAAACTAGGCATGTTATGATGGCAACTAGGGAACGTTGATACTAAAATAGTATTACTAAAATAGTATAGTTTCAAAGTACATGATCCTCTACTGTCATAGTAATTACTGGAAGTAAGGCCTAGCAGTTATAGCCCTAATTAGGGCAATACCTCCGAATACAGAGTGAGCGAGGGATCACCCCTTTAACAATTATCCCCTGCCCACGTGTCAGGAAGAACTACATCAGCCTAGTGATCTGGGAAATGTCCGTTGCCTTCTACTTTCTAGCTTTCGGCCTGTTTCTTGATGTTTCAGAAGTAACGGTGAGTTTAACAGTACCATATTTCTGAGTTCTGAGTCTACTACACCATGATTGAGGAGTCTTCCGTTCTTCCAATGCACTACCTATAACCACCTCATACTTGCAGGGAGTTGCCTCAATACTGATATCTGGTGGTCTAACAGCCCTCAACTTTATCTACTTCCTACAAGCAGAACGGAAGGGTTCCTTCCTACAGATCCCGTTTATTGGATGGCTTATCTTTCTTAACTATTGTGGGTTGAGAGTGCTGGGAGTGGATGAACCTATCAGTTGATTCTGCAACGTGGAATATGACCTGAATCTTTTCACATATTAGTATCTTGTATACAGATTCACCTTTTTAAAACATGTAAAATTACTTTGAGTTTTAGTTAACCAACTGTAATCCTGGTGATCTCTCACAGTATCCTCTGTAATGCCATCACAGCTCTGTCAGGCCAATGCTCTGACCCTGTCTGGCGCCGCGACCCATCTGAGCACACTGTCGCGTGCTTGAGAATCAAATTGGGGTCTGGCGCCGCCAGACAGCTCTGACCACAGTTCTCGCGCTTATTTGAGAGAAGCGAGAATGGGTCAGGCCAATGCTCTGACAGTCACAGCTTGGGCACGTCGCGCTGCCAAGCCATCACCAGGACAGCATTCAGTTAATCAAAACTGGGTCTGGCGCCGCCATGCTAGGTTGTGTGAGGGGGAAGACTTTGATAATCTCTCTGACATGGGCTCCGATATGAGCGCACTGGTGGAAATTGGAAAAAAGTCGTAACTGAAACTCAAGTTCAGGTCATGAATGCTATGACCTGGACTTGAGTTTCATCATGATGCGATCAGGTCATGATGACAGGGTTCAGGTCTCAGGGGTAAATCGCCATGACCTGAACTTGGGTTTCACTGAAACTTTCAGTTACTTTCAGTTACTGAAACTTTCAGTTACGCTTTTTTTCAATTTCCACCAGCGCGCTCATATCGGAGCCCATACCATGTCAGACGTCCTGTTTTGCAGCACCAGACCGAGTTTTGATTCACAGAGGCACTGTAGTGCACTTAATGCTGTCTGGCGAGGCCGATCTTAAATCTGAGCGCACTGAATCATTCGGTGGGCTCATAATTCAGATCAGCCTCGCAACACAACAACCGATAGATCTACCCGGCCCAATTCACAAAGTAACGATTGTCTGGATTCATGGGGGTGCAGGAACACCAAAAATTCAAATATTCGAATAGAAAACTGTACAAATCAACAAATCATTGAAATAGAAAAACTGGATCGATCATTCTAAAATCTTCTACTAGACTGTCCGGTGAATAGCGTCACGACAATGTTGGTTACAAAATAACTCCTCTAAAGACCTTCGAGCACTGGCAAGAGAGAGAGAGAGAGAGAGAGAGAGAGAGAGAGAGAGAGAGAGAGAGAGAGAGAGAGATAGAGAGAGAGATAGAGAGAGAGAGAGAGAGAGAGAGAGAGAGAGAGAGAGAGAGAGAGAGAGAGAGAGAGAGAGAGAGAGAGAGAGAGAGAGAGAGAGAGAGAGAGAGAGAGAAGGAGGGGTAACTTCACAGACAACTTCAATGCTCTAACGGTATAGTATAAATAAAATATTCTGGGGAATTCAAAAAATGTCCTTCACAAATATAAATGTCCCTATACTAATACTGGTATTCAAAATCAACATCAGGGGGTGGGGAAGTCATTCAAGAATCCTCCTATCTTATTACGGGGCGGGGGACGAGTCATTCAAGAATCCTCTTATCTCATCTTGTATGGTCCCGTGGGTATCTGAAAAGGGAAGTATTATTAGCTTGCTAGTTGCTAGCATGTCAAACCCAATGAGTCATTGATACCCTACCCTCAGAAAACCACATAATTTCCTCGCCCAGCACTAGCGCCGCGCGACCCCCCTTAGAATACGAACCACAATGACAACCCATTCTATGGAATAGGAGGGATTGGCGCTGCCTGGCGGCGACAGCCCGATCTGAGCACACTGTCGAGAATCAAAGTACAGACTACTGTTATTGGTATGGGTATTATATCGACAAGGGAGCTGCATGCATCTCGGTTACAAACTCACCCAGAATGATCAACTCCTGTCTCCTAAGAATTGCATCGACCCTTCGGTATACAGCTGGTCTCCAGACCTCCTCTCCATTTAGTGTGACCCTTCCTTTACTCTGGGAGGCTGCAAATGTCTCAACTATCTCACGTACCACTAGTGTACCCTCTGGACACAACCTGCAGAAAGGTAAGAAACAGTTGGACCTTGATGAAAGAGGGATAATTGTTATAGGAAGTCGCTGGAAAATCTCTAGACCAAAAACAATGAAAACTTAGTGTGTATTGTAATTGGTTGGTACCACTACCATGAGTGAACTCAATGTCAGTTGCGCGGATGCCAAATGTCACTGTTGCCAAGTAATGCATACTTGTTATTATTGTTGAGGTGATTCTCTATGATCTCAAGGAGTACAGTGTAACATTCCTCGACAAAAGAACTCCTGAACTCCTCCACAACATCCTCTCCTAGCAACCTGATCTCGCCATCTGAAACAAGGATGTACAGTCGGACCCCGATTTAGTGGCATCCTCGGGGGAAAAAATCCTGCCACTAAATCGGGGTGCCACTAAATCGGGGTGCCACTAAATCGGGGGCCACTAAATCGGGGTCCGACTGTATTGATATGTTGTCGCATAGTCTAGTTCATAAGGGGACTGGGGAGGATGTGTTGTATCTTGCCTGGCTAGACTGTGTTTCGGGCGCCCCGCCCCCGAATCACAAATGTAAAGGGAGGGTTAGAACATAGCAAGTTGTATCATACTCTATAGTTAGGGGGTCAGGAAGATGGCATCGAGTTAGATTCGCCATCACGAGAAGGCCCCGATTATTTGAGACTCAGTTGAAACCACACACGTACCGATTCGTTTGGTAAACTCCTTAGCTCGGCGGAGTTTGGATCGCTTTCCTCCGATATGTAAGAGAGGGAACGCTCCTCCTAGAATGGGGTTAGTACACCAGTCAGATAAAGTCCGGGTTAGTGTCTTGATAAATCCGCTACACAGGAGCTACATGGGGGATTACTATTAGGATATAAGTTGTTGAGTAACTCCTTACTCAACAAAGGATATTTGTATAGCCTTATTATACCAAAACTAATTGAAATTAGTAGGCCGGAAAGGTTGCCCTATGATTTGAGCTACCTTTGCCACCGTAACTTTCATGGGGTACAGACAGGGTACAGATGCTTCGTTTAGCTTCAAAAGGGAATTTACTGGTGCCAAAGGTAGCTCAAATCATAGGGCAACCTTTCCGGCCTACTAATTTCAATTAGTTTTGGTATAATTTGCATCATTTTTGGGATTTTTTATCCATTTAGATGTAGTAGAAAAAGTACGGAGAGGATGGAATCGGAAAGTTGAAAATTTTTCATTTTTGACGTCATTTTGACGTCATAACGCGACGTCACGACGTTATGACGTCATTATAATTACGTAATCTCATCAGGATTTCCTAGATGAACATATTGACCAAGTTTGAGATCGATTGGATGAGATTTGAGTCCGCTATGGCGAAAAAACCCATATCGTCATATCTGTTTTTAAACAGTCATAACACTTTAGACGCGTTTTAAGACCCTTATACGTCTAGTTTTGAAAATTCGCGATATAGCTTCTGAAAGTTCAGACAATTCTCTTTCCATGATATAGTCTTCGTTTTTCGATTAGAACCCGTCTTGAGGGTGTAAATTGAGCTCAAAGAATTTTGGTCAGAGTCTGAAAAATGACGACTTTAAGACGTTCTGTAGGACGTTCCTGGCGATGAAAAGGGACCCCACCTCAACTAATACACACACATCCAGTAGATCTACCAGCTGTGAAAACGAGAAATTGCTATCTCTTTTCGTTTGGCGTGAATATGGTTTATAAAAAGCGTCTATCCTATGCGCGCGCGCGCGCGCGGTCTGTTACACTGAATCTTCAGCAAATGGGACCAGTCTGTAACTTCCGTCCCAGATGAGATAGAGACTTGAAATTTTAAACTTAAGTAAAAGACCCCAAGCCGGGTATACATTCCAAATTTCAAGTCAATCGGATGGAAGGGAGCGACGCTACAACCTTTCGAAATCCGGTTTTACAGGCAAAACACCCATAAAACGTATAACTGCGTTTCTGGCGGCGCTTTTGGGGGGAGGGGGAATGGCAACCTTTGCGCTTGCCAGCGCAGTGATAAGGCTATTGTTATAGAACTCGCCCCATGTGTACTTCACTGACACTGTCACCTATATTCACCTATATTCACTTCGCGAAGTACCAATTTAGCTTAACGATCACACATGCACAGCTGTAATTTTATAACTCTAACCTTGGTTGCGTCGTGGAGGTGTTCCTGAGATTTAGATCCTGGTTCAGGAGGGACACTAGGACACAGGGTAACAATACTGTTAAACACTCCTATCAGAGACACCTTGTTGCAGTACTGCATCCTGGGGCAATAGAAATAGGAGGTTAGGAGTGTTAGTAGGGTCGGTTGTGGGAAGTTGGGTCTGGAATTTTAAATTTGACTTGCTGGTATGATTAGGGACTCTATAAAAAGTCCAAAGTACCATCCCACAGGTCTCTACCACCCCCGGTTCACTAATTAGCCGTAATTATGTGATTTATGACGTTATCGCCAATTAGCACTAATAATACCAGTTCCTGGTCACTTAGAGCTTAGATTTTGATACCAGCTGATAGAGAATCACTAGATTAGTGGGCATTCAAAATTTTAGGTCGATCGGAGTTATGGTCAAGGAGTTATAACCGTTTTTCCGTTTGGCTGGCGGTTGGCTGGCACCACGTGGGATTACGGGTTTAGGTCGTCGTGGGAGGTCGTCATTGGTCGCGTTCGATCGGGCTCGATGAGGTGATCAAAACCTAGTGGGGCCAGACCTTGGCCCCACCCCGTTCTTGGGTTATTAGGCTTTTTCGGTTTCCCGCCAAATATTTTCCCGCCAAAACCGAAAAAGCCTAATAACCCAAGAACGGGGTGGGGCCAAGGTCTGGCCCCACTAGGTTTTGATCACCTCATCGAGCCCGATCGAACGCGACCAATGACGACCTCCCACGACGACCTAAACCCGTAATCCCACGTGGTGCCAGCCAACCGCCAGCCAAACGGAAAAACGGTTATAACTCCTCGACCATAACTCTGATCGACCTAAAATTTTGAATGCCCACTAATCTAGTGATCCTCTATCAGCTGGTATCAAAATCTAAGCTCTAAGTGACCAGGAACTGGTATTATTAGTGCTAATTGGCGATAACGTCATAAATCACATAATTACGGCTAATTAGTGAACCGGGGGTGGTAGAGACCTGTGGGATGGTACTTTGGACTTTTTATAGAGTCCCTAATCATATCAGCAAGTCAAATTTAAAATTCCAGACCCAACTTCCCACAACCGACCCTACTATGTGTGAGTGAGTACAGTGGATTCTACCGCCTGGGCAAAAAAAACGTGGGGTACGCCGAGCCTCATATCTCCCAAATCTTAACTTCCATCACTCTGATATTTTGACACAATATTTGTATGGGTACTCATTCGAGGAATCCGGAGTTTCAGCCCTCTAGATAAAAGTTCATTTTTTTCGCCCGAATGAACATTGAATGAACATCAAAATGGGACCATATTTCGGTACCAAAGTTTCACAAATTTGTTTGGCTATCGATTTTCTTTCGAACGCGACCAGTTTGAGCTTAATTGGATCACCACAAGAATCACAGTGACCAGTTTACCAAGCCTAGGTTGGGTCATGTGATCCCCATCAAATTATGACGTTTTAGCAAGAGAACTTACATTCTAACGGACGCTGTATCGGTACACCGTCCTCATTAGCAGATGTGATACGTGATACTCGACCGTTACACCTGCTTATTGGCATTTCGTAATGACACTAGCGTCTCAATGGGGGTCACATGACCAGACCTAGGGTTAGAAAACTAGCCACTGTGTCTCTTGTGGTGGGCCAATTGAGCTAAAATTAGTCGCGTTTGAAAGGAAATCGATACCCAAAGACAACTGTGAAATTCCGGGTTGAAAAAGCATTCCTGTTTTCAAGTTCATTCAGGATTCATTCCAGTCGGAAAAATGAACTTTGAGATAGAGAGCTAAAATTCTGGCTAATATCAACATTGATCAAGTGCAATGGCCTTACCAATTTTTAGCGCCTGAAATTACCGATTTCTCGTCAAAACGGGTCAAAATCGATTTTCGGTAAAAATGAACAGTTTTATATTGTTTATTTCACCCACTAAACTTGATTCAATTTTAATAAAAATGCAGATTGCCATTTGTTGTTAGTTGTTCTATTGCATGGCGGTCATTTTTAAGAATAAAATTGAATATAAACAAGAGAAAATCTCGAAAAACCCGAAAATTGAAAAATTGAGTTCATTAATGAATTTTGAAGTTTTAGGAATTGAAACTCCGGATTCCTCGAATGAGTAGGTATACAAAAATTGTGTCAAAATATCAGAGTGATAGAAGTTACGATTTGGGAGATATGAGGCTCGGCGTACCCCACGTTTTTTTTGGCCCAGGCGGTATAGAGTTCATCATATCAGAATCGGAGTTGAATCATCAAGATTCTACACATGCAAATGCTGTCGATTTGAGAACAGTAAAAACGGGGTTTGGTCCCGCCAGACAAATCGAATGTTGTTATAGTGTCACTACTTGCCAAGTTAGACTGTCAAAGAGTTTGAACAAAGCACTACCTATACCTCTGTCAGACCAATGCTCTGACCGCGGTTCTCAAGATGACAATAGGGTCAGGCTGTCAAACATACCTGCTACTTGACAGTTGGTTAGAGATGATCTGTATCAGGTGATTGCTAAACCTAACTAGGATCTCAGAGCATTTCTGGGTTACCATATCAGACAGGAAGATCCTGTATTCCTGGTTCGGCCAGTTCCACTGTTCCACCATGTACCCGAGATTTTCCAGCTCAAGATTGAGAACTCTCGCCGTCTCGCAGCTGAAATGTACATTGATGGAATAGATCTTGTGCCGTTAATTACTACAGTCGGACCTTGATTTGCCCCGATTTGCGCCGCTAATTACTATAGTCTATAATCAATCTAGAAAAGGGCAGATAAGAGAGAGAGAGAGTAATAATGTCTCAGCAGATCTGCTATAGCTTGTTATAGTTGGCTACTATTATCTTTTCTCATACCTTGAACTGGATTCCCAAGACTCTGCAGCAAACCCAATATCTGCACCCTGCATTATCCTGCTGGACTCCCTCTCCACCAGGTAGGCAGCATGGACCTGTGAGAAAACAAATTGGGAATAAAGAGAGAACTTGGGACAATCATTTAGTTGAAATCGAATGGAATAGGGGATGTTATATCTGTCTCTGTCTCTGTCTCTGTCTCTGTCTCTGTCTCTGTCTCTGTCTCTGTCTCTGTCTCTGTCTCTGTCTCTGTCTCTGTCTCTGTCTCTGTCTCTGTCTCTCATCTCTGTCTCTGTCTCTGTCTCTGTCTCTGTCTCTGTCTCTGTCTCTGTCTCTGTCTCTGTCTCTGTCTCTGTCTCTGTCTCTGTCTCTGTCTCTGTCTCTGTCTCTGTCTCTGTCTCTGTCTCTGTCTCTGTCTCTGTCTCTGTCTCTGTCTCTGTCTCTGTCTCTGTCTCTCATCCCCTCTCTGTCTCTCTCACCCCCTCTCTGTCTCTCTCTCTCTGTCTCTCTGTCTCTGTCTCTGTCTCTGTCTCTGTCTCTGTCTCTGTCTCTGTCTCTGTCTCTCTCTGTCTCTGTCTCTCTCTCTCTCTCTCTCTCTCTCTCTCGGTCCACTACACGCACCACTCCCGCATGGGGCCGTAAGGTCCCATGCGTGAGCAGGGTTAAATCCCCCGAGCCCGGATCCTGTTGGATCTGAGGGCCCGGAGGGCCTGCGGCTCTCTCTCTCTCTCTCTCTCTCTCTCTCTCTCTCTCTCTCACCATGAAAGCTTGATGAAGTCCATCCCTGTGGAAGCTTCCTGCGCACAGGGCCGGATGAGCCCTACAGAATCCGTTCAGCACCCTAAATACATCCATAATCCTGTCTGAAGATCCGAGACACTCTAGAAGATTCTCCAGATCAAACAGAAACAGCTCACATATCTTCTCGCATAGCACGGAGATTGTTTCGGGAGATATCACCGTCACGTCAAACTTTCTGAACAACAATGATTTAATTATCAGCCAGGTACCTATAATTCTATTGCTAAAAGCCAAATTAATATTAAAATATCAAGACTTTGCAAGGGTATAATTATTCTAAACTAAACAGGGTCTGACAGCTACTGTATAACTTACTCTAAAAGGCTAATCCCGAAGAAGACTAGGAATGTTTCCAGAAAGAGTACAAATCGATACGATATGGCTTCCAACGCATCCATCATCTGGCCTTCCAGTTCGGCCGAAACTTCTGTAAACCTCCTATCCAACGTATACTAGGAGAGATAAATATTGGTTACCATGGTTACTATAATGGGTGATGTATATTCGTTACGGAATGAAGTGGCGAAGGAAGAATCAGACCTTGTTCCACTCGCACCACAACTACCTCAGACCCGATCTGAGTTCTGCAGCACGGAGCACCATACTAACCAGGGGTTCCACAAGATGTTTAGGGGCAATGTGCCGGGTATACTCGTGTCCAAGGCTAATCTCAAGACAGCTAATCAGTATACCGCCCAGATCCATAACCTCTTCTTCCCTATGTAGGTCCTGGGAATGTTGTTAGAACTCTCTTTTTTTCCGTTTTGCTATGGGGGGAATGGCAGGCATGTGCCGTTATCACTTGCCGTGTCGATGGAGTGGGGGCGTATCCCATCAAGGGGGTAATCCGCCAGACACAGCTACAAACAAACATTTTCTAACAAATCAAGAAAATGCCCTCACTTCTTACCTCAGCGACGCTCTTCAGCAGTAAGCTGTATCCCCACAACTGGGATGTAGATCCCTCCCTCCGGTTGCTAAGGGTTGGATCCATATTGTAGGGAGTCCACTCAAATATTACCTGACAAGATGCAGCGAGATCGTTACTTTAACTAGCAGAGAGGGGGAGAGAGAGAGTGTATGTGTGTTTGTAGTGTAGAGAGAGTAGTGTCGCACGACATAGTTTGCCCTACTAACCCGTAATTTGTATTGAATGACGTCGAATAGGCGGCTAAGGGCAACCTCTTTTCTTTTGACCTCACTCGCCTCTAACACTGCCCTGGATAACCTATAAATTGGAGATATTGTTAAGTAGTATCGGTAATTAGGTTATCATTAATCAATCAATGTCGAATTATCTGACTGAGTAAGGGGTAAAAACAATTCTACTATGGAACCAGAATAAGATGACCTAATGATTGAGATCACATCACGTACTCCCCCCCTCCGGGTCTGGAACCCCTGGAAACTATCACGACATCACGTACTTGTCTCTAATGGTGTTAACATGGAAACACATCACGTACTTGTCTCTAATGGTGTTAACATGGAAACACATCACGTACTTGTCTCTAATGGTATTAACATGGAAACACATCACGTACTTGTCTCTGATGGTGTTACCATGGAAACACATCACGTACTTGTCTCTAATTGTGTTAACATGGAAACACATCACGTACTTGTCTCTGATGGTGTTAACATGGAAACACATCACGTACTTGTCTCTGATGGTGTTAACATGGAAACACATCACGTACTTGTCTCTGATGGTGTTAACATGGAAACACATCACGTACTTGTCTCTAATGGTGTTAACATGGAAACACATCACGTACTTGTCTCTAATTGTGTTAACATGGAAACACATCACGTACTTGTCTCTAATGGTGTTACCATGGAAACACATCACGTACTTGTCTCTAATGGTGTTACCATGGAAACACATCACGTACTTGTCTCTAATTGTGTTAACATGGAAACACATCACGTACTTGTCTCTAATGGTGTTAACATGGAAACACATCACGTACTTGTCTCTAATGGTGTTAACATGGAAACACATCACGTACTTGTCTCTAATGGTGTTACCATGGAAACACATCACGTACTTGTCTCTGATGGTGTTAACATGGAAACACATCACGTACTTTTCTCTAATGGTGATAACATGGAAACACATCACGTACTTGTCTCTAATGGTGTTAACATGGAAACTATCTAGAAAGTAGCCCTCCTCTGCTAACTTCACCAGAATCTCCAGGTAGATTGTAAAGAACAACCCCTCCGATAAACCTGAATTATAATAGGAGCCGTGGTAAAAAGCTGACAAAGTTAAGATGCGGATTCGGTCTTACCTATAATTCTTGGGTGACCCAAAGTCACAGCTTTACGGAAACAAAGGTAAACTCCTTGCAAAACTATGGATGCGGAGAAGAAACCGAGAAAAAAGTCCCAGCTTTTAAAACAAAAAATGTAAATTGTCGTAATGTGCACCTACCGTATCTGTGTCTGTATTCCTGAAGTAGTGCCTCGTATGCTCCGTGAAGGACCCCGTTAAACAGAGGTCGTGATACTTTCTGAAGAAATGCGTTGTTATGGAAACAAGAGTGAACAGCGACGAAACGAAACAAAACCACCCCTAAACCACTCCAAATCACTCCAACCCCATACCAAACCAAACCTAATTACCCCTAAACCAAACTGAATCACCTCTATTATAGGGCCCTAAACCGCTCTAACCCCAAAACGCACACACCATACTATGTTCAACTAGTCGAGTGGTAATGTCCTCCATATACGATGAGTGTTTCCCTTCCTCCGCTTTTATCACTGCTGTCTGTGTGGGGGATGTTCAGTTGTCAAATATCGCAAAGTATCAAGATAAGATGAGAGGATTTGAAAAGTGCTGTGGTCTATAATTATACAAGGTTACTATGTACGTCAACTTTGTCAAGTGTATGTCTGCAATCTAGAGTCAGCACGGTGATAATGGGTGGGGCGGTGGGGGAGTAATGGTGAGATGGACGGTGATGAAGAGGGTGGAATGCAGGAACCGACCGAATAAGGAAATACTGGTCCCTGATTGGCTGATAACCAGTCACGTGACCTAAATAACGAGTTATGATTGGCTAGGTTTACTTAATTCGGTCGGTTCCTGGTGGAATGGGTGGCGATACCTGTCTAAGAATGTTCCTTTTGGCAGGATCGGAGAGATACTGGGGAGATCCAATATCAGGGAATCGAGTCCTATAATTCCTCCTTCCTATGAACTCATTAGGGGTAGCTGAAAGAAGAGATAATTATTAATTATTGTAATTAGCAGATAATTATTATGTAGATTAGTGGATGAGGAGCAGCTGGATTGGTCGGGAATCTGCACTCACATGGTTCCAAAGTCTGTTTTGTAAGAAGGAATAAATTGGCAACCCAGAACTTCTTCTCAATTCTAGTCCTCGCTTTGAACTGTATTTCCTCTCCTGTAACAGTGTAATAAAGGTAAAAACCAGACAAATAATAAACAGTCAGATATGCACCAGTATAACAATCCACTTTGGTTTATTGAACCGCCCAACCGTCCCTTTTCCAATAAGTACAACATTTATTCTTGATATATCTGGTTTATTGAACCTTCCATTTTCAATAACTTCATCAAATAAATACATCAGGTTTTGGTAGCATGACATAGGACTGTCGGGGTCAATTCAGGGTTATTTCGGGGTCACCTCTCGGTGTTTTACCTTCCTTTTGAAGGGTGAACCCCAGGGCGTGATCTTCACTGGTACTACCATTGCCATCAGTGTCAGGGAGCCCCTCAAATACATCATACTCAGTGAGGTTGGTTATAACCCTTCTTACACTACCATGCCTGAAACAAGAGAGAGAGAGGGACTGTGTTATAACCCTTCTTACACTACCATGTCTGAGAGAGAGAGAGTGATACCGCTTGAAAAAGACTCTTTTTAAAATATGTTCAAGGTAAACATGTTTTAACATACCTGTCAATTTCCTGGACCATTGGCATGGCTTCTTCTACCGGTGTGACAGTAGAACTAGTGGAACCCCGACCATACTTGGTATCATTCTCCAACTGAACTCTCTTTAGCAATCCTGACAGGGATCAGGAGGTCAGGTGCCCCGGACCCAAAAAGTGGTAACTAAATTTGGAGTTTTACTGGAGAGAATAAGGAATATTCTCGTAATAATTATCTCGACCAAAACGCGGAGTTTTTACGTCAGCCGACCCGAAACCGGATTAAATTTGGCCACCCGCTGGTCTCAGGGCCTCCAATATGTCAAAATATGTAAAATTATCATTCTGGTCATTTAGACCTTTTAATTACATGTAATTACCCTTTAATTACATGTAATTACATTTTAATTACATGTAATTACTTCAAATTACATTCCAATTACTTCAGCACCTCGAGACCTTTCCAACGATCCATAGAACACCTCTCGACTACTTCAGGGGGCTTCCAAACTTTCACTCTAACAAGAATTATTGCATTATGTATTCATAATGCGGTGTTTCCCTGCCCTCCGTCGACAGGATCAGTATCACACTATCAGTATCACAATATCAAGGCTTGGTCACAATGTGAGAGTGCATGCGTCCTGTATGTATATGCAGTTACACAGCTGTTTTACTCTACCCTCACCCCTTCAGCAACAGTGTTGTGAGCGCCGCGCACAGCTTTGAAAATAAGCGTCCTGACATCATATTTCCATCAAAACAGTTATTTGATTTTATGAAGGAGCAGTTACTATGCTGCTACCGTGACACACGCGATTTTGACCACGCTCGAGTTACTATTTCAAATCCGAGATTCTAAACCCTTTAATCTTTTTAGCACCCGTGCTAAAACGATCATCCGGGTGGATGCCCTTCGGGCATCACCCGGCAGGAAAAATATCTATGGTTTATGGTTTTATGGTTTTTTTTTCATCTGGTATTAAGGGCCTGTCGGCTCGGCCCCGTTGTTTTAGTTTTAGGGGGGATGTTTTAGGGGGGATGGGTTGAGTTTGGTTTATATTCGGGTCGGGGGGCCTTGCCAGGCCCAGAATACCAACACAAGCTGCCTAATGGACATACTGCAGGAACCGACCGACTCAAGTAAACAACCAATCAGAACTCGTTATTTAGGTCACGTGACTGGTTATCAGCCAATCAGGGACCAGTATTTCATGATTCGGTCGGTTCCTGACATACAGGGAGGGATTTGTGAGTATAAAGAAGCTCCTTTTCTCTTCCTTCCACAGCTTCGTTCCGCTGCTCCAACTTTTCAAATGGCCAAACATTCCAATATCTTTTTTAAATATCACCTGAGAGAGAGGAAGAGAGAGAGTTGAACAAATTTCCAGTTTGATCCAGATATTGGGGCTGGTGGCATGGCAAGAGAGGGATCAGTGCTTGGTAAGGTACCTGCAGGGGTACCTGGTAACAAGGGTTCACGCCCATGGCAACCGCTGTTATCAAATCAAATCAAGGTATATATACTTGGTATCGAATATGAACGATGGTAGGATTCCCAACCTCCTGTTTGCATTTGATTGTCAGCCGCAGGTCATTAGTGTACTCCCCATGGGGTGTGTGACTGACAGGCAGCTCCACCAACTCCGTCTTGCCCATATTCTTTTCTGGAAACATAATGATGACAATCAATTAATTCGATTAGATAATCAGCAGAGGGTGTTCGCACGAAGCAGATGACCCTGTTGCCACAGAGGATCTGATCTTCGAACAACCTAAAATGGCTCGAGTGGCACGTACCACTCGTGTAGTTCCAAAGACCGCTCTTGACCTTGTAGAGGGAGACCTTGGTGTATAACCGGGGGTAAGTGGTTTTAAATTTGAAGTCCCGTTCATCAAATATCAGCCTGTTATCCTCTAAGGGGGCCTTGTTCTCGGACCTGGGGGGGGGGGGGTTGAGGAATGTTCGGTCTTTGTTGGGTCCTGACTCCTGACTCCTGTTCGGTACCCACTACTAGGGGCCTACACAGATTGTAGAATCAGAGGCAAGTTTCAACTTTAGTTGGCGGTCCAATTTGACAACTGTTCCGCAGATTCTACGAATTTCTGAACTGAGTATATCTATTGAATCTGATTAGATCTCATTTATGATATTTATAACATACCTGAGTATTTTTTGGTTGACGCTTCCTTTACACACAGCCCCACATCTGTAGTAAACATCCCGAGGAAAATCTGATCCCAATTCGATAGACAACACTGTCACCGTCACCTGTATCAGGGAATCAAGTTGTAGTGATATGACCTGTAGCCTGACTGGGCGCTGGCAACCCAATCTTAGTTGTTGAGTAACCCTAGCTACTCAACAAGATCTGGGTGCTCTGGGGATCAGCATGGATCCGCCAGACAGGCTGTAACAAATAACATGCATCACGTGATAAGATCATGATAGGAGGGCCCGAGGATTGTTACTACAATCTATATAATTAACTAGGTGAAAGCAGTAAGATCGTTACTTGAACTAGGGAGAGTGGATAAGATTGTTACTAATTAACTAGGTGAGGGCGGTACCTTAAAACTGAATTTCCTTTCTTTCGGAATGGATGTCTGACTGCGGAGTGGGTTCATTCCCCCCGGTGCAGAAGTTGCCAACATTTGATCACTGTGAGATGGGGTTGGGCTCGCTCCCCCTCTGGGCAGAGAGAGCCCCTTCTGGACTGTCGCACTCAGTGACTGGGAGCTGGCTGACGGGAGTGGGATATAATAGACACTTATAACCCCCTGATTTTTGCCTTGCTCGACCCTGTTTCATCACACTTTTAAAATAAATAGGTTTTGAACAAAACAACCTGATTTAGTACAATTACTGGATACTGTAATACTATAAAACCGAACTATAAAGGATTGTTTCTATCCCACGTTACTAAACATACCCCTCTCCACGTTTTCCAGCAACTTCTTAATAGAATCCAGCTTCTCCTCCTTTGCCCTATCCATGTCTTCCTCAGTGGGATACTCAGCCCGGTTACCCTGACAGAACGGTGCCCGGATATCTGTAGTGTTCCTGTGGGGGGGGGGGGTGTTTGTTGTGTTCCTGTGGGGGGGGGGGGGGGGGGTGTCTGTAGTGTTCCTGTGGGGGGGGGGGGGGGTGTCTGTAGTGTTCCTGTGGGGGGGGGGGGGTGTCTGTAGTGTTCCTGTGTGGGGGGGTGTCTGTAGTGTTCCTGTGGGGGGGGGGGGGAGGTGTCTGTTGTGTTCCTGTGGGGGGGGGGGGGGGGGTGTCTGTTGTGTTCCTGTGGGGGGGGGGGGGGTGTCTGTTGTGTTCCTGTGGGGGGGGGGGGGGTGTCTGTAGTGTTCCTGTAGAGGGGGTGAGCATATCATGCCCATATATGGATATGGCTGAGGTGATGGAAGGTGTTGGTAGGTTAAAAGGAGGGGTAGGTGCAGGTGGATTGCGAACCTTGACAATATTTGTCTGCTATAGTTATTCCACAGAAAATAACCCCGACAATTCCAAATTTCCTGTTCACTGAACAGTGTTCAGTCTTTATAATAATAGCAATTGATTTACTCATTTTCAAATCGATTCAGGAAGCACATAATATTTTCATAATATGTGATTCCTTAGGATTCCTGGATAATATGTTTTCCAGGAATCTCATTCGCCAGAATTCTTTTAATTGCGGTATAATTATCATCCGTGGTTTAAGTACTCATGATTGCTTTTCATCATACCCTCCTAATATTTCTGAAGAGAGTTGTGTGAGAAAAGAGAGAAACGTGAGAATGCAGCGAGTGAAGATACTATCTATCTTGTTCCTATATGAGTTACAGCTGCAATATCTAAGGGCATGATCAGTGATATAGAGAGAGGAAATGTAGATAAATTGTAGGCGAGGTAGCTCAATAGGTTAGAGCAATGTACATGTAATGCAGAGGTTGTCGGTTCGAGCCCGGCCCTCGCCAGATATTTTTCTAGTTTCCTCCCTATTTAATCCTGATCAGATCTCATTATAATAATTAACAATTGACCCTTCCACCCTGAGATCTGCCCGCTGTATGTTTCCCCTTCACTGTTGTACAGTAGGGCGTGTTGTGTGAGAAAAGAGAGAAACGTGAGAATGCAGCGAGTGAAGATACTATCTATCTTGTTCCTCTGAAGAGAAGCTTCTAATATTTTAAATCTTAATTCATTTTCCTCAGCTTCTCTTGACGGTCGGTAATAACCCCAATTTTCACTGATATCTATAGATATCAGTGACAATTGGGGTTATTCACTATTGCAATCTAGCAGTCTCATTAATATCCAATCCCGGACAATATCTGAGCGTTGGTTACTAAGTCACCCCTGTTACTGAATTATTATACTGCATATAGGTGAGCTTTTGCGGAGGGGTATTTTCATTATCTGAGCGAGTCACTATAATAGTGGTTATAAAACTCACAATCTCCGGGTGACGATCTCCTCTCTCAGCATGGCGATCTGAGCCTCATTGCTCTGCAGCCTGTTCCTATTGTAAATGTACATGTGATCTCTCCTATCTACTTTTAGGAGTCCCTGTAGCAGCTCGTAGTAGTAGGAATCTTTAGTCACATCCTGAGAGGGAGAGGGAGAGAGGGAGGGAGGTCGATGGTTTCAACAAAATAATTACTGAATCAATACATTGACGTGACACGTGTTCAGCTATGAAATAGAAAAGTCATGGGATCATGGGATCACGCACCTCAATTAATTTTACCTCATTAATATCGAGCTCCCACTGAATTTCATCAAAGATAATCTCATGTATCCTCTCCAACACATGCACAAGCTCATGTGTCCTGCCCTCCCTAAGACACAGGTGCTCAGCGTATCTCCGCGTTACCGTTCGTAGTGTGTTTAGCATGTGCCCATTTCGCCGACCAAAGGGAACCTCTTTCTCACTGGAGGGAATAATAGGGGGGGGGGGGGAGAAGCTCTTTTTTCACTGGAGTGAACATGGTAAGGGGGAGAATTGGTTTGAGAGAGTCAGAAAGAAAAAATTAAAAATTAAGCTCTAAACAGCTAGAATCAAGAACTAATTCAATTAACGCCAACAGTGCAGCTGTCTGTGTTTTGTAGAACCTCTTTTTCACGTGGCATAATACCGTCCACTAATATGACATTATTTAGTTTCACTTTTAGCAGAGCTGTGCACCAAGTTTTGTACTGTCCAAGCTTTCGCAACTGCTGCACCTTTACTTTTCATGCCTATAATAGGACAGGCCCGGAAATTTAATACAATTATCCATGCAACCTAGGAATAATATAATGCGTTTATGTGTTCAGTGCATCTGGGTCTGGAGAAAACCATTCAACTGACAATTAACTCTTCATATTGTACAAGTTTTTCAAAATCATTCTGCAAACATTCTGCTATAAATTGTGAAATCGGTAACTTCCGACAGAATTATGTAAGACTTCCGACAAAATTCTGTAAGACTTCCGACAGAATTCTGTAAGACTTCCGACAGAATTCTGTAAGAAGACTTGAGTCTTCCTCACATGTGGACAGCAGCGATTCCTAGTGCATTATAACTCCAGTTACAGCAACATACTGCAGTAATTGGGGTTATATATGCAGTGTGTGTTCTCTCTCACATACCTTTCAACAATCAACCCGCGGGATGCCTGCAACTTGCACGTATAATACTTTAGACTTTCTCTTTGCAGATATAATACTGCAGAATGCTGAAGTTCTCTCACATAGCTGATAGCTCATTGGGTATCAACTCAGTATACCTGTCAGGCCAATACTCTGACCACAGTTCTTGCGCGAACCTTATTTGAAGAAATAAGAATAGGGTCAGGCCAATGCTCTGACTGCAGTATACTGAGCTATGTGAGGGATCTTCAAGGTCAATATGCTACTAGTTTTTAGTCTAACAGTTACAGCTACATCTAGACTTTTACAGGGCACACCTGATGCACCCTTGAGCTTTTTTGGAAACAATTTTACGTTTTCCAAGTTTAATTTTTACATAGACTAGATATAACAGTTTTAATATAATATTAAAATCTTATCTCCCTATATGGACTGACTTGCTTTCTTCTAACACTTGCTTTCTTGTAACACTAATATACTAACATTCCAATTCCTCCCTTCTCCTCCTCTAGTACAGTTTTCTAGATCACAGCAATATGGAGCCTAAAACCGGTGGAATCATCTGTAACGGTACAGTCCTCGGAGTCCACGCTCTAGTGTCCATCATCTTCCTGATCATCGGTGGAGTGAGTGGTATCCTGGGCTACCTCTTCAAGAGTTTCTGGGCCATGCCCGCACTCGAGGTGGTTCTATGTATTGCCATGTTGGTCCTCTTCATCCAGGGAACGGGCAGCGAGGGAACCAAGCTGGCTCTCTTTATCATTGCCCTCGTTGCGTTTGGGCTACAGTTTTTATGTGATATCTCCTTCATTGTGTATCTCATACAGGCGGTCAGGGGTGGCTTGTTGAATGAGGGTAACGTCTTGGCTCTCCTGATTGTCAGTGCAATCTTTAATATTGTCCTGACCATCGCACTCTTGCTTAACGTCAAATTCGCTAACGATATTAGGAAGAATGCGGCGGCGTAAAGTCATCGAAATACTGGTCCCTGATTGGCGGATAACCAGTCACGTGACCTAAATAACAAATTCTGATTGGTTGTTTACTTGCGTCGGTAACTAGATTTGCTGATCATCCCGCGTTGAGCTGAGCTGGTTGAACAGCTCTGGTATGTGACTATAATAACTATAGACACCGTTATAACTCATATATTGTGATTATTATATTGTGTATGTATCATACTATTTTTCGGAAACTATAGTCCTTTTGCAATGTATACCGTACTATTATTCTGATATTTTCATCAAAATGCGTTTGTCGTTTGTAAGAGAGGGTCGAGATTGGTGACATAGACACCGTGCGCGACCAAGATTGAGCTCGATCTCGCACGCACTAGGTGTCAATGTCACCAAGGGTAGAGAAAGGTAATACAATATATTTCCTACCTCCCAGCAAGTAGTTTAGTGTGAGCAGGTCCGCCCTTTGTTGTATGACAGAACACCCACAAGACCACAGAATCAACCAAGTCGATTCCATCAGTACCACTACACCTTCTCTGTCGACCGTCATCACCAGGGGTTGCCAGGCATGGTCGAACAAACACACCAGTTAGAAACTTCTGAATTGGGATAGAGTTGATGAGCTGTGTACCAACTCGAGCAAAGAACGGCCATAATGAAATATCGATTATAATCAGGGTCCGATTATACACGTCTTGACTCTTGAGTTGCTCTGTTAATAACAGAGCAACTCAAGAGGTTTGTTTGTTTGTTTGTTTGTCACTAAACCATGGGATACGCTCAGCAAACCTCCATACCAACCCGGGTATGTGGTAACTATGGCGCTGAGTCCCTTTCTCTCCCCTGAGAGAGAAAGAGACTCATGGTTTAAATTTCTGGAACATTTGAGAGGATCTTGGTCCGTTAGGTAACGTTTTGCCTTTGAGAGGGTCTTGGTCGGGTAGGTAACATTTTGCCTTTGAGAGGGTCTTGGTCTTGAAAATAGGTAACGTTTTGCCTTTGAGAGGAACTTGGTCTGGTTTGATATTTATCGTATGTTGGTCTGTCTGGGGCACACTCTCAAGCTATGTCTTGTCTTACTCTTAATTATTGAATAGTCAATTACCTTCACAATATCAACTGTACACAATAGATGAACAAACAATACGGACAGGTGAACTTACGACCTTGATGGATGATTGGTACCGTGATGTTGTTGGTGATGAGATGAGAAGTGTAAACATTTCCAATGGTGATAAAGATAAACGAAAACGAGAACGATCAAACACAAACAAGGGGTTGGGCAGATTGTAGCACCACTAGAGTGTAAAATGTTCTAGAAGACAAGTCGGATGGGGCAGATAAGAACATTTGTGAGTTGTTACACGCGATAAGCGACTTAGTGCACCAAAACACAAGGATTGTCGCTGTAGTGTGGTGTCTAGCAAAGTCCTCTACTTTGGGACGGGCCAGGGTGGGGGAGGTGGGTGGGGTGGAGGGGTGGGTGGTGGCTAGTACAAGAAAACGAGCAGGTATTGAGTGCGTTAGAGATCAGATATTAGAGGTAATGTGTTGAAAGATACAGAAAAGGAGCACCATTTGACAGAATGACTGAACCAAACTAGGCGATACGGTTGTTAAGTGATAGATTTAGGATTAAAGAGAGACTTAGACAGGTGTATGTCAGTGTAACAGAGCATTCAAAATGAAACAAACATGAAACTGCAAATGTATGAACTGGTTGTGAGAGAGTTTGGAGAATCCCGAGAATTCGTTTATGTCACACATCCGCAAAGTTATTCTGTATCCAGAATGCACGATGATGCAGGGACAGTTTTAATGCCACTGAGACCACAGTTTTGAAGATAGAAACTTGAAATTTTGGGAATTATTACAAGAAAAACGAGCAGGTATTGAGTGCGTTAGAGATCAGATATTAGAGGTAATGTGTTGAAAGATACAGAAAAGGAGCACCATTTGACAGAATGACTGAACCAAACTAGGCGATACGGTTGTTAAGTGATAGATTTAGGATTAAAGAGAGACTTAGACAGGTGTATGTCAGTGTAACAGAGCATTCAAAATGAAACAAACATGAAACTGCAAATGTATGAACTGGTTGTGAGAGAGTTTGGAGAATCCCGAGAATTCGTTTATGTCACACATCCGCAAAGTTATTCTGTATCCAGAATGCACGATGATGCAGGGACAGTTTTAATGCCACTGAGACCACAGTTTTGAAGATAGAAACTTGAAATTTTGGGAATTATTACAAGAAAAACGAGCAGGTATTGAGTGCGTTAGAGATCAGATATTAGAGGTAATGTGTTGAAAGATACAGAAAAGGAGCACCATTTGACAGAATGACTGAACCAAACTAGGCGATACGGTTGTTAAGTGATAGATTTAGGATTAAAGAGAGACTTAGACAGGTGTATGTCAGTGTAACAGAGCATTCAAAATGAAACAAACATGAAACTGCAAATGTATGAACTGGTTGTGAGAGAGTTTGGAGAATCCCGAGAATTCGTTTATGTCACACATCCGCAAAGTTATTCTGTATCCAGAATGCACGATGATGCAGGGACAGTTTTAATGCCACTGAGACCACAGTTTTGAAGATAGAAACTTGAAATTTTGGGAATTATTAGGGGATATAGTGGAGCATTGGCACAAGGAGTATGTTTTGAGACAGAGCAATATTATGGACGTGACCTGAGTACAAGAAAACGAGCAGGTATTGAGTGCGTTAGAGATCAGATATTAGAGGTAATGTGTTGAAAGATACAGAAAAGGAGCACCATTTGACAGAATGACTGAACCAAACTAGGCGATACGGTTGTTAAGTGATAGATTTAGGATTAAAGAGAGACTTAGACAGGTGTATGTCAGTGTAACAGAGCATTCAAAATGAAACAAACATGAAACTGCAAATGTATGAACTGGTTGTGAGAGAGTTTGGAGAATCCCGAGAATTCGTTTATGTCACACATCCGCAAAGTTATTCTGTATCCAGAATGCACGATGATGCAGGGACAGTTTTAATGCCACTGAGACCACAGTTTTGAAGATAGAAACTTGAAATTTTGGGAATTATTAGGGGATATAGTGGAGCATTGGCACAAGGAGTATGTTTTGAGACAGAGCAATATTATGGACGTGACCTGAGTACAAGAAAACGAGCAGGTATTGAGTGCGTTAGAGATCAGATATTAGAGGTAATGTGTTGAAAGATACAGAAAAGGAGCACCATTTGACAGAATGACTGAACCAAACTAGGCGATACGGTTGTTAAGTGATAGATTTAGGATTAAAGAGAGACTTAGACAGGTGTATGTCAGTGTAACAGAGCATTCAAAATGAAACAAACATGAAACTGCAAATGTATGAACTGGTTGTGAGAGAGTTTGGAGAATCCCGAGAATTCGTTTATGTCACACATCCGCAAAGTTATTCTGTATCCAGAATGCACGATGATGCAGGGACAGTTTTAATGCCACTGAGACCACAGTTTTGAAGATAGAAACTTGAAATTTTGGGAATTATTACAAGAAAAACGAGCAGGTATTGAGTGCGTTAGAGATCAGATATTAGAGGTAATGTGTTGAAAGATACAGAAAAGGAGCACCATTTGACAGAATGACTGAACCAAACTAGGCGATACGGTTGTTAAGTGATAGATTTAGGATTAAAGAGAGACTTAGACAGGTGTATGTCAGTGTAACAGAGCATTCAAAATGAAACAAACATGAAACTGCAAATGTATGAACTGGTTGTGAGAGAGTTTGGAGAATCCCGAGAATTCGTTTATGTCACACATCCGCAAAGTTATTCTGTATCCAGAATGCACGATGATGCAGGGACAGTTTTAATGCCACTGAGACCACAGTTTTGAAGATAGAAACTTGAAATTTTGGGAATTATTAGGGGATATAGTGGAGCATTGGCACAAGGAGTATGTTTTGAGACAGAGCAATATTATGGACGTGACCTGAGTACAAGAAAACGAGCAGGTATTGAGTGCGTTAGAGATCAGATATTAGAGGTAATGTGTTGAAAGATACAGAAAAGGAGCACCATTTGACAGAATGACTGAACCAAACTAGGCGATACGGTTGTTAAGTGATAGATTTAGGATTAAAGAGAGACTTAGACAGGTGTATGTCAGTGTAACAGAGCATTCAAAATGAAACAAACATGAAACTGCAAATGTATCCAACTCAAGAGGTATAATAACAGTGTTATTATACCTTGAGTGGTTCATATGAATCTTCATATACCTTGAGTGGTTCATATGAATCTTCATATACCTTGAGTGGTTTATATGAATCTTCATATACCTTGAGTGGTTTATATGACTCTTCATGGTTTGGAACGGGGAAATTCTTCTTCAGGTGCCAAACACACTTCGTCGTTATTTCTTCTAACGTTACCTCCGTCACCGGTGCCGGACTGGGAGGGGTAGGGGAGTTGGGCTATTTACTAAATAAACACAAATCCATTAAATAATTTAGGGATTGAGGACTAAGAGGGGGTAGGGGAGTTGGGTTAAGTTGGGGAGTTGGACTGATGGAGTTGAAGATTCGGGCTGGGAAAACTAATGAGATTGGGCTGGTGAAGCTGGACTGTCGCTGGGGGAGTCGCAGGCATGAATGTGGCTGATGAAGGAAGGGAGTTTTACTATTTAGGGGTTGAGCAGTGTGATACAATTGTAAATGACATACTTGGGTCGGGCGAGGTTGGGATTGAACAGTATCTCGGAAACAGGAAATGCGATACATCGAGCGAGGAATATATACTCATTCATAATATTGGTGTTTACACATATGGACGCGTGACTCGTGCGGCGCTCTCTTCTGTAGGAGAGATCGTTAGTTTAACTAGGGAGAGCAGGGAAGATTGTTACTTTAACTAGGGAGAGCAGGGAAGATTGTTATTTTAACTAGGGGCAGCAGGGAAGATCGTTATTTTAACTAGGGAGAGCAGGGAAGATCCTATTTTTAACTAGGGAGAGCAGGGAAAATCGTTATTTTAACTAGGGAGAGCAGGGAAGATCGTTATTTTAACTAGGGAGAGCAGGGAAGATCGTTATTTTAACTAGGGAGAGCAGGGAAGATCGTTATTTTAACTAGGGACAATGGACATATTGCAGTAAAGATCTTTTCTACAATAGGCCGAGGTGATATCACATGTAATGTGAGTCACACATCCGAGATACGTGAACGAGTCCCTATTTTCCCCCAATTTACATCCGATGGCAAGTTAAGATACCACGTCGCACAACTTACATCCGATGGCAAGCTGACATATCACTACTGCTACGAGCTGCCTGATTTCCACTGCTGATTGAAAAAAGATCATCCTCTCCCTCGCTCCCACTAGAACTATCGTCACTGGAACCATGGTTGTGTCCTGATCTCGGCTGGACCCGTATAGACAGCTCTTTTGTAGAGCTGGTGAAGCTAGAGTTGCTGAAACTACTGGTACTGGTGGTGTCAAACCAACTTGACATATTTTACTGGGGGGGGGGTTGTTGAGTAACTTGTTACTCAACAAGTGGGGGGGGGGGGGGGGGTTGCTGGGTGGGGGAGGGAGGCATGTTACTGGTACTGGTGGTGTCAAACCAACTTGACATATTTTACTGGGTGAGGGAGGGGGGGGGTTGCTGGGCGGGGGAGGGGGGCATGTTACTGGTGGTGTCAAACCAACTGGACATATTTTACTGGTGGGGGGGGGGGGGGGGGGGTTGCTGGGTGAGGGGAGGGAGGCATGTTACTGGTATACTTGTGTCAACCAAGATTGAGACGGGAAACAAACTCAAGGGGGTACCAAGATGAAACTTTCATCTTTAATTAAAAAACATCAAACACCAACATCAAAAACATCAGGGGCTTCCGGCTTACCAAAACAAATCTTTATACTATGTAAAAACACGAGGTGCGGGTAGTGTATTCGTTTGTTGAGTAGTGAGAATGGGAGGAAGGTAAAAAGATTGTGAGAGAGATAGATAGATAGATAGATAGAGAGAGAGAGAGAGGGAGAGGGGAGGATGAGAGAGAGGACGCGGGAGAGGGGGAGGAGGAGACGAGAAGAGACTCGGATGGACTGTAGAGCTCCGAGACGATACGATAGAGAAAGAGGACGGTGATGAAACGATAGCACCGAGATAGGAAGAGAATGAGACGTATGAGAAGCGAATTAAGGGAGTACGGAGAGCAAGGAAGAGAGAGGAGATCAGATACAGAGAGAATGAACGATGAGAACGAGGAACGAGTGGAGAAGAGACAGAACTGATGAGAGACAGAAAGAGGAAGACAGAGAAGACGAGAGAGAGCGGAGAGGACGGAGACGAGCTGAAAAATTGGAAGTACAACCAGAGCTATCCGAACGACATACACTGACTACTAAAAAAGGAATGATGATAATACGATCCATATTAGACGACCCGGAGTCAGATCAGAGGGCAAGGAGACACGATATGCATGTATAATGCTCGAATCATATTATGGGGTACCAGGGAACGAGGATAGATAAGGGGATTCCCATATTTCTAGTCTCTACCTGAATGACACGTGCTAAACTAGTATCATCCGGGTGAATGCCCTTTCGGGAAAATCATCAACAACCTCTTTACTACTAGCCATAATTCCAACAAGATTACAAGAAATGGAACATAAGACTGTCCTGCGTAATACGAGTCGTATCGACTCCTTGCAGGACCAATGTAGCATTACCAGAGACATATCACACGCTGTATACAACTGTTATCTGACTTGTTGCTCCACGACAAATAGTACATGATAAATACATCCATAATTCGATATGTACACGTGCCAGGTTTCAGTGAACTCGGGGGGGGGGGGATCGCAGTACTTACAAATGTGCTTGACACGGGCTACAATATACGAAACGAAATGGAAAACCCCCAGTTAGGAGGGGGTGAGGAGGGGGGCTGGTGTTTTCAGTTAGATTATACCAGCGAGGGCCACCACGGGGGATTATATTTTCATAGAACGGATCAACTCACCCAACAGATTGGTATATATTGCTGTATGTCTGGCGTGTGTCCCCATCTTTTTGACGTGGTTTATGCCATAGTGACGTCATGACGTGTTGTTTGTCGTTGACGGTTATAATTTCATTGTTTCATTGGTGAATAAATAAGGAAAATTACAATATTATAGCACATAAAAATATAAAGATTGGGCGTTGTATAAATTAAATCAGGGCTATAATTTATACTCATATATTTATCTGATCACAGCGTATCTTGTCCTAGAAAAAACAGGGTCCTACCAGGAACTCTAATATCTAAGTAGTGGCCCACTCGATGGGATTTCTAAGTACCTCCAGAAGCTCCTCCTCTTTCTCCCCCGGCTGATTCATATACTCCCACCGGGCAGTAAGGGGCAGGGACATCAGAATACTTTCAATTCGGGCATTCTCGGTATACAGACCAAACTTTGTACCCCTATCATATACCAGGTTAAACTCTACATACCTGGAGAGAGGGGTGAGTTGATAGTTATGATTACAACTTACTCTAATCAAAAATTGATACGTCTACCCATCTTCCAAACACCCAGCCCCTTAATTTGGTTACAAAATGACCCCTCTGGCAAGGGAGGGGTAACTTCGTTACCAACCCCTGAATACACAGGCAGACCTCCATAACAGCCTAGTACTGCACATGGTAACGAGAGCGAGTTTGCAACAGCTATATTGTACCACCCAATTCCAATAAACAACAGCCCTACCACCCACTACTCAACAAAGAACAGTCCTACCTGCCACGACGGAGTAACCTCCACTGTTCCTCAGACTCACTGTACTCCTCGCCCTTGTGTTGGGACACTAGGGGCACATAACATGGTATTATAGCGTCCCCACAGGTCTTGATAAAGGCAAGAGCATCCTCAGCTGGTATGTAGTCCATGTCATCAAAGAATATACCACCTGGGTGGAAGATGGGGGTGAGAGTTGGGGTTGGGAGATGGGGTTTTGAGATGGGGATGAGAGATGAGGTTTTGAGATGGGGATGGGGTTTTGAGGTTGAGAGATGGGGTTGAGGGATGGGGATGAGGTTTTGAGATGGGGGATGGGGATGAGAGATGAGGTTTTGAAAATCACACCACCTGGAAGGATGAAACATCTAAAGAGAGGTCTAAATAGAGACCTGGAAGAAAGAGAGATGAAGAATGGGAGGTGGGGAAGGATTATGGTTACGAAGTATCTTGTTATACAACAAGGTTATTATAGTGGAAACTGGTGCATGGGTTCGTATATTCTGGACACCTTTATATGCCCTGTATGGTACAACTTACAAGTGGTACTGGTAGCTAGCTGTGCAGTGATTGTTATTAAGTTGAATTTCAAATTCAATTTGAGGGGGTGAAGTGTAAACTGAGCTGGGATGTTTTGCGTGGGCATGTGTTTTCAGCGCGCGACCAATTCCCAATTTTACTACCCGCGCGTTCCTGACAGCACTCCTTTCTAGAAACATCTCGACTGAGCATGATGGTATAATATGGCGGGGAGGGGTCTCTTCTCGTGATCAACTGTAATGTATTTCTCGGGCTGCAAAATGTGATTATCACAAGGAATGAATAACAATCGTGACGTTATTTGGAATGTGGGGGGTTCCAGAAATTCTAAATAACAACATCAGCTCTCTGAGGATAATACCCTATTTTGGGTAGTATGAAAGATTAAGTCGTGCGCGCCAAATGGCGCCATATGAAAAAATCGCCAATTGGCGCCGAACGGCGCCAAATGTCGCCAGTTGGCGCTAAACGTCGCCATTTGGCGCCAAATGTCGCCATCTGGCGCCAAACGTCACCATTTGGCGCCAAATTTTTGTCAAACGTTTGTCGCCAAACGTCGCCATATGGCGCCACTTGGCGCCGAACATCGCCATTTGGCGCCAAATGTCGCCATATGGCGCCAAGTGGCGACATATGGCGCAAACTGTTTGTCAAATGTTAGTCGCCATTTGTCGCCATCTGGCGCCAAATGTCGCCAAATGTCGCCATATGGTGCCAAATTTTTGTCAAATGTTTGTCGCCATCTGGCGCCACTTGGCGCCGAACGTCGCCATTTGGCGCCAAATGTCGCCATATGGCGACGTTCGGCGCCAAGTGGCGACAAATGGCGACGTTTGGCGCCAAATATTTGACAAAAATTTGGCGCCATATGGCGACATTTGGCGCCAAATGGCGACGTTTGGCACCATATGGCGACATTTGGCGCCAAATGGCGACTAACATTTGGCAAACATTTTGCGCCATATGGCGCCATTTGGCGCTATATGGCGACATTTGGCGCCAAATGGCGACGTTCGGCGCCAAGTGGCGACAAATGGCGCCATATGGCGACGTTTGGCGCCAAATGGCGACAAACATTTGACAAAAATTTGGCGCTATATGGCGACATTTGGCGCCAAATGGCGACGTTAGGCGCCAAATGGCGACGTTAGGCGCCAAATGGCGACGTTAGGCGCCAAATGGCGACAAATGGCGCCATATGGCGACAATCGTTTGACAAACATTTGTCGCCATATGGCGCCAAATGGCGACAAACGGCGCCATTTGGCGAATTAATCGCCAGTTGGCGCCACGTGGCGCAGAACGGCGAGTGTCCTACTTTGAAAACCAATAAAAATATTATTGATACATCGACAATTTGCGCCAAATGGCGATGTTTGGCGATGAGTATCGCCAAGTGGCGCCAAACGGCGCCATATGGCGAAAAATTCGCCGAATGGCGCCATTTGGCGCCACTTTGTGACAATTGGCGCCAAACGGCGCCATTTGGCGACGAATGGCGCCAGATGTCGCCAAACGGCGCCATTTGGCGACTTGATCTCCTGATCACTTAATGGCGCCAAATGGCGCCATTTGGCGATAAAAATTTTGCGCATGTTTTTTTTTCAGACTTCATACCATCGCCACGTGGCGATACCGCCAAGAGTCGCCAACATTTGGCGAATGGCGATCGCCACTGGCGCCATTTGGCGCCAGAAATGGCGCCATTTGGCGATAGTGCGCACTCGCCACATTTTGGCGCCAAATGGCGCCATTTGTTCGCCACGTGGCGCCATTTGGCGAATATGATGGCGCCATTTGGCGCGCACGACCTAATCTTTCATACTACCCTATTTTGTGTGCCTAGTAATATTTCAAACGGGGTGATGTTTGATGATTCGGGGCAGGGGGAGGGAGATGTATTTGGCACTTACCCAAGCCACGAGACTCTCCCCTGTGTTTTATGTGAAAGTACTCATCACACCACTTCTTAAACTTGGGGTAGTATGATTCATCGTGCGTGTCGCATGCCGTCTGAAACAGTTGTCAGTTAGATATTAGAGAACTATGAAATAACCGAATTGCATATTTTTGGAGAACGATGGAAGATATTCGAGTCAACCTAAGGTCAGTTTGGGGGTCACTGTCAATGGGATAGCACTATTGTCCCTATCATCCGGTCCTTTATTGAATGAGGGAACAATGAGAAGAGAGACAATGAATTGTGTTTGTAGTGTGCTAGTACAGTCATTAGCCCACATCACAGTCACCTGTCTGTCTGTCTGTCTGTCTGTCTGTCTGTCTGTCTGTCTGTCTGTCTGTCTGTCTGTCTGTCTGTCTGTCTGTCTGTCTGTCTGTCTCTTGTACCTTCAATGTATTGTGGAAGTGTGTGGCATCCTCCCTGTTGAGATAGGTCGGGGTAAGATCCGTTCCCCCACCAAACCACCACAGTAAACTACCATCGGGCTGCGTCACCTGGTAAAGATGAGAGGTTGGGGCACATTCAAAACCTTGGTCTACTGGTCTAGGGTCTTGGTCATTGTCATTTCACATGTGATAGGGTGAGCAATGCCTACTCTCTCCGTATGTCTACTAGACATCTGGAAAGAAAGGGGAAGGACAGGCAAGGAAGAGACACGAAAAAGAGACGCACATTTGCCACATAATAAAGATAAACAGTTCCTTAGAAGCACTGGCCGGGGCCCACAACACACAAAGATAAACAACTGCTGCCCACCCTCTACCCAACCTTTATAAAAAGGAAATACAGTCGGACCCCGATTTACCGGGATACTCCGGAAACGTTAGAAAGGATTTGTCCGGTAAATCGAGGTCCGACTGTACCAAAACTATCATCGGCCATCACATACACAAACAACAAAAGCATCTGAAAGTGCAGCTGCACGCATAGTACACAAACCTGTCTTTGACGTGGTTTATGTTGTAGTGACGTCATAGTACTTGACGTCATGGTACGTGACCCGTACATGTGGTACGTGACACGTACATGTGGTACGTGACCCGTACATGTGGTACACAAACCTGGAAGTATCTATAGTTGAAGTGGATGGTAGGCACGAAGGGGTTTACAGGGTGTATCACACTGCTGATACCCATGGCAGTAAAGGGGACATTGTCACCAAACAACTCCTTACCTGTAATAACACAGACACATGAAGTAAATATGAAGTAGATATGAAGTAAATATGAAATCAGAGAGAGGGAAATAATGATAGAATCAGAATATGAAATTAGAGAGAGGGAAATTTAATGATTCAATTGAAAATGTTTAATTTACCATCGCTTAGGCCTTAGAGTTTGCTAAGCGTCGATTTTGTGCATACAACCTTATTTTCCTATCCCGATTATTTTCCTTTGCATGTTCTTACCTCTACTCTTCATTTGTTGGACAGCCTGTGCGGACAAGTGACCATGAACAACCGATATATTGACCCCTGAAAATATAATGAAATGATAATGTTGTATCGGGGGCAGAATGTAGGGGTTAGGGACCTGTTCAAACTATTCAGCTGTGTGAAATGAACGTGAAACCTGTCTGAATACCCCCAAATCTCGAGCGTGAAATCTTAGTGAAAGCGAATAATAATCACAGAGCGCATTATGAAATAAAATAAAGTGTGAGGGATTGTTACCTGCTTTCTCGAAGATGGCACCACCCTGTGTTATGCATGTAATACCTCCTCCACCAGGTTTCCCATCCAACTTATTGGGATCCCGGATCCACCTATCCACCTTAAATTCTGTTTCCCCAACCTCCGAGAGGGCCTTACAGATCCGGGCCTAGAGGGGAACATGGGGTGGTGAGAGCGGCATGGAATTCAGTTTATGGTATACCGGTCTAGAGGGGAATATAATGGGGTGGTCAATGGTCAATGGTCAGTGGTCAGTGGAACAGTTGTCATGGTTCTGCAATGGAATTGGGTGAGAGATAAGTGGGCTAATAGAGTTCAGGGCAAATAAGGGATAACTTGTCTCACAAATAACTCTCCGAACCGGGCCGAAGGTTGCAGCGTATGTTATGTTGCAGCCATGTAGTATGACAAAGGATAACGAAAAAAATGAATGGAAAGATAGAAGGGATTTTGAATAATCCTTGGAAAATATATCTTCCCGAGCGTATCTTTTTCTTACTTAATATGTATTTCGTTTCGTCTGCCAATTGCCAATAGATGGATCATAAAACTAATAAAACTAAAATGGCACCCTTTTTATCCCCCCGATGCAGCTGTTCATTAGGTTGTCAATAAGCTCACACTGCACGTGTCCCACACCTCATAAACCTGTCAAAAGCGATATTAAAAATGTGCACTCAGTAGTATAAAAAGGAGGCCTGTTCACCATAGTTTACAGTGCAGTAATGAGCGCAGTAATGAGTGTTGCTTGACCATGTCGATATAGCACACCCACGAGAGAGTTCCCCGACCCCCTCGTCGTGTTTATCATCTTTGTGGTCGCCGGTATTTCATCCTATACTACTCCTTCCACCCGCTTCTCACATCGAGTTTCTAATCCCTTACCATCTCGTGGGAAATTTATCCTCCCGGTAAATCGGGGTCCAACCATGTATATCTTACCTGATATGCTCTAACCCTCCTTTACAGAAACAGAGTCTAGCTAGGCAACATCTTACCTGAAGGCCCATTATGTAAAGTTCCATCTGAGCGGGTATCTTGGCCCCCTCCTTGCCCCCTACAGACATCTCCTTTAACTCAGCTCTATCCGTTATAGGCTCCGCCATGAACTGCTCCTCCATAGTAGATTGCTGTACCATCGGGCTAGAAAATATGGGTTTAGAGAATAGAGTTTTAGTTAGAAAACAGGGGTTTAGAGAATAGAGTTTAAATTTGTTGAGTAATATACTTGTTGAGTAATGGGGATCTTACTCAAAGGTTGACAAGATACCTAAAACTTTTCGTATATCGTCTTATTTTGATTTATCATTAATTTTCAGCATTTTTTCAGAATTTTTTGTCGGCTAGAAAAAAATTCGAAATAGGGGGTCTACCGATATTGTCAGCACTGGTTTTACTGGGCACACTCACTGCGTCTCGCAAATTGAAATTCACGTTTCCGGTTCCTCAAAAGATAAAGACTTGATCTTGGTTGCATTGGATTGGTCTCAATAAGACCTTTCCAACGCTACCAAAACGGTTTCTGTATCTCATCAGGAACCGGAGATATTACGTTATCAATTTTAAAAAAGGCACACTCATTTGTCAGTAGACCCCCTATTTTGCACATATTTCTAGCCGACAAAAAATTCTGATAAAATGCTGAAAATTAATGATAAATCAAAATAAGACGATATACGAAAAGTTTTAGGTATCTTGTCAACCTTTAACAATGTTACCTAGAGAGGGGATGATATAATTTAGATGAAAAATACTGGGTATACTCGGTCTAAATCTCAGGTGGTTTTCAGCTAGCATATATACAATTGAAAACTATTATAAAGTGCACGCTAAATAGCTCGCTCCTCGCCGCGTCTTGGTAGCCCCACTCTTTTTCTCAAGCTGGCTCACTCTATTTTTCTAGCCCTTTCTCTCCCAGGAGTCGGTATAAAAAGTCGCGAAATGAGCCGTTAGTTTAGAATGCATAGATTCATATTTCATATTTTTGGCGTCTAAACCTCCCTCCTTGTTGTATCAATTAGCTGAACCTATAAAACTCCCCCTTGTCGTCTAGTGACTAGCTGAACCTATTGCCGCCACTACAATGAAGCTGTTTGTCTCCCTCGTTCTCTTCGCCATCTTTGCCGCAACAATCTCCGCTGCAGGTAACTTGCTAACTTCCCACCCTCACTAACACCCCCCCCACCATAGCTAACACCACCACCTCCGCTAACACCACCACCACCCCCACCCCACCTCCATCTCCACCCTAACTAACAGTTAACACCTCCACCCCCACCCCCTCACTAACACCCCCACCCGCCCTACCAGATGCGGAAGAAGGGGACTCTGCAGCCTTGTCTGATAGTGAGATCAGCGATGTAGTGATGGAGAGTGGAGAGGAGGAAGAAGCCATCAGCCTCGGAAAGCGGGGAGTCAAGTACGTGATGAATCGTTTCTTTCATGTCATCTTTCTGCCCCCTCTCTCTCTCTCTCTCCATACACCCCCTTTCCATCTCTCTCACTCTCACCCGTTCCCCTCTTCCTCCCCCTCTCTCTCCATCCCTCTCTAAACCCCTTCTCCATTTCTTTCAGCGGTAACGGTCGTAAGGATGTTGGAAGATACAGACGATGGTAGACACTGAAGCTCCGGGCTCCCTCTTCCTCTCCAGGGATACCTCATCCTCTAGAGATATCTCCATCTCGGCTCTCTCAAACTAGAGGATCAAGACGCAGCTCCTTCAGCTACCAAGAGAGGATAATAGTGGAGGAGTGAGAGACACTATCGTATTGGTGTCTGTGTTGTAACTATATATTGCAATTGAAAATACAAAATAGCTGTTTTTATTGGTCTACCGAACCCTCACAGAACGTGCTCGCTCTGTGATTTTACATAATAAAATGACGGTGAGAGTCACACAATTACTGCTTCTGAAGTGCATTGTATTGTATTGGTCGGTTGGTAATCGGGGGCAAGGCCGGGTATTAAATAAAACACAAAAATAAAAAGTAAAAACACGTTGCACATTTACATAACACTCATCAACTACATAACACACACGACATTCTAAAGAAAAACACCTGTCCTAGACATAACAATTAACACTCCAAAAAACACTAATGAAAAAACACAGTATGTATGTCCTAATTTCACTCCAAATCTATTATTGCATGCATTTTGTTGGGATGTAACTCGTAATCATACGAAGGTTCCCCCGATGTATAATAATATCAAAACCATTCGGCTACGATAAAATATGAGTTTTTGTTTTATTCTATTTTTTCCTAGGACCTAGATAGATAGATCTCATTTTCCATATCATGAATACAACTTTCTCCTCAACTTATGCTAAAAACCACTGCAGTTCAAACACACAATTACTGCAGTATAGTGCTCTATCTCTTTCTAATATCCATTCTTGGCCCCTACTACTACTTTTCCATCCACTACCTCACACATCAACTCTGTGAGAGAGGTGTGATCCAGGGGTATATCCGGGTTTGAGATTCGGGCAGCTCCAAGCGCTCCACTTCCAGTCAACTTGAACAGTCGGACCTGAAACATAAATATATATTGTTGTCAGACACGTGAATAATATTTATCATCAATAAAAATGCTACATACATACTGAAACACACTTCACCCACATACATAGCCTACCTTTGAGAGAGTAAACACAAACACAGACACACACACACACACACACACACAAACATTCTACTAAAAGTACCTTTGAAAGTGTTTTGGAGGATTTCTTGATCTCTTCAACAAATCCAGATTGAATGAGATCCCAAGAGTCGAACACCCTGCCCATACACACCGTATCGATATACCCCTCATCCGATCCAAGATAATCAACACCCTGTTCCTTCCTAGAGAGGGGGTGAGAGGGTGTACTAGAGGGAGGGTCGGGGGGAGGGCGCCGTGCAGTGAGAGGGTGTACTAGTACTGTACTAGGGGGAGGGAGGGTCGGGGGAGGGCGCCGTGCAGTGAGAGGGTGTACTTGGTGCTTCTGTACTAGAAAGGGGGGTGCCTTGGAGAAGGATGTTTGACACGGGTAGTAAAAAGTCGTGGGTGAGAGGGGTTATTAGTGGGGGTTATTAGTGGGGGTTGAGAGATAATGAGAGCTAAAACTTTCTATTTAGTGTGTGTTCGACATTCAAGAAGGTGCATACATGAGTCATTAAATTCATAAATGAGTTATCTCATTCTTGAATGTGTTATTCTGTTCTTTTATTACACTAGCACACCCATTGGGTGCGCCTCAAGTAAGGCCTTTTGATAACCCACGCGGCTTCGCCGGGTGGTTCTTTTCGCCCTTTCAACGTCAACACGGTTGCCATGGCAACTGAATTGGTAACTATAGGGACTGGCATGTTAAAAGTCATTCGAAAATATCAACAAACTTCCACTGGAAGTTCCAAAAGTGTGAGCAACAGCTTTACAGCTTTGGGCACATGAAGTATTTTATGAAGGAGCAGCCTGTCGCTTAGATACCGCCTAACGAACGACCACTTCGACGTTCATCTCCAAATTATTTTTATTACATCATCTGAAAATTTTGTTATGTTCTAACCCTCCTTTACATTTGCGTGAAACTCAGTCTAGCTAGGCAACTGAAACTTAGAGCATTCAAAAGTGGCATCTTTTGATTTTTAAGGATGCTGTAGGTAACCTAACACCGGAAACCATCAAATTATTGTTTGTCATCCATAGGACAATGACATAATTATTATGTCTCTACTAGAAATACTGTTACTGAAGTATTAAAACAGGATTATGCATAATACTGAATCCAGTGAGGAAGTTTTGTTTTCTCCTTCCGGCTGGACAAATGAGTAGACGTAGATTTTATTGTAGAATAACGCTATCAATTTCGGCGCACAGCACCATCTTCAGGCTCAAATTAATTTGTTTAAAGTAGTGTTGAAAAGTTCAATCACTGATATGCGGCTAATAAACAATCAACCGATCCTTATTCTCTGTCATACTGAATCCAGTTTCAATACCTCTGTAGTAACAGTATTTCTAGTAAAGACAGGATTTCTGTCTCCCCTAGAAATTTTAATAATTTTGTCTCTACTGAGGGGGGGGGGGCATAAAAACAAACCCCCTGGCTGATCAATTTGTCTTATAATAATACAGTGGATAACAGTGATCACTGATCAGTCACTGAAGATTGTGGAAAATGGCAGATCTGGTTATATGGAAACACACGGGGTAGTACTATCTCCCCATTTAATTACTAATTAAATTAATTAATAATTAGTACCTGTATCGTTGAGTTACTCCAACAAGTTGTTTGGCATACTGTGAACCTGCCCAGGCAAAACAGGATTTTATCAGGGGATCTCCTTTTTCTCTAGCTATCTGAGAGAGAGAGAGAGAGATGTCTGATACATGTCTGATGGGGGGGGGGGGGTCTCCGTGGTTACTATTTTTAACCCCACAATGCCTCAACTCCATCTATCGCTAAGGAGAGCAAGAAATCCCTCTTAGTCAGAGTGTGTGAGAGAGAGAGAGAGAGAGAGAGAGAGAGAGAGAGAGAGAGAGAGAGAGAGAGAAAGAAAGAAAGAGTTTTGATCTCGTTCTTCTATCTAGAGATTCTTGAAGATAGATGGAAAACAGTAGAAAGCAAAACAATAACCCGTACAAAGAATCAAACATTTCTAAAACCTTGCTGTTGTTCCAGTTCAATTGTGATGTTGTGGTCCTTCAGATAAGTGCTACTTGTAGATCCCAGCCGCCATCTCTCTCTCTCTCCCCCTCACTCGTGCCACTCTTTTTTCGCTCCTTCATTTCGCATCCAATCAAAAAATTTCCTTAATGTTTTTTTTCGATTGATTTCGATGAGATCTACAAAAAACTTAAGGGTCACTTTTTGATTCGATGCAAAGTGAAGCAGTGTTAGTAACCTAAACTTACGGTGATGCGTGACTTTTGACCGTGCATGATATAAGCGTTTCTACTACTCCCTCTCTCCAGGCGCCTTCGGGGCGCAGTGCGAGGTACCAAACTCCCTTTCTATTTATTGATCTTATTTGCGTTTGGGCTCCCAGTAGCCATGTAACACATGATTATATGATACATGATGTCTATGAATCACCCCAACTATGAGTAATAAATAGACGCTATAGGGTCGACTTATTACTCAGCTTTGATGGTCACGCTGCACAAGGCAAGTGCTTTCGAGTGCCAACTCCCCGCCAACTCTTCTCTCTCTTTAGTCTTTACTCTCACTTTCTGAAACCATAAAAAAGGTTTTTGAAGAGTGGAAAAAAAGTAAATCGTGCTGTGTGTTCATTTTTACGTGTGATAAAGCAGGGTTTGGGGCCCGACTGTAATCTCGCAGCGTGTGCGTGATGTACAGCCAGTGCCTGACAACGGAGGACCACTGTAACCGGGAATGTCTGCAAGTTTGCAGATATCGGATTATTTGTGAGCTGTTATAATAGATGAAATTTTATATGAAAATTTGTATGAGAATTTGTATGAAAATTTGTATAGCCTGATAAGTAAAAGCTTAAAAAACATAAAAACATCTATTCAGTATTTAGTTTGGGAATCATATAACAAACCGAATTATCAGCCACCGCATCATAGGACTACCTACACATTTCTCTCTCTCTCTCTCTCTCTCTCTCTCTCTCTCTCTCTCTCTCTCTCTCTCTCTCTCTCTCTCTCTCTCTCTCTCTCTCTCTCTCTCTCTCTCTCTCTCTCTCTCTCTCTCTCTCTCTCTCTCTCTCTCTCTCTCTCTCTCTCTCTCTCTCTCTCTCTCTCTCTCTCTTTCTTCCACTCTCTCTCTCTGTCTCTTTCCCACTCTATACTATAGGCACTTCTTCATTCCCCAAATAGCAGCTCTCCTCACAGAACAGTACATGGGTAATGCAATGATCTTTATCATTTATTGAACTATAATAGAGGAATAGAAGGTGAATTCAACCATAGTGTTCAGTTCTGAACCAGAGAATAACACATTATTCAACAACCACATTATTCAACAACCACATCTTCAACAACCACATCTTCAACAACCAAACGTCGTTATTTTTGCGGTGCATTAATTATTTTCGCGTTTTTTTTCGGGATTTAAAACCGTGAAATTTTTTACCGTGAAACTTTTTTGGAGACAAATGGAGACAAATGGAGACAAATGGTGACAAATGGTGATGGTGACACACCCCAAATAGTCAGATGAGTCACCATATGTCACCATTTGTCACCATTTGTCACCATGATTACCCCCCCCCCCCCCCCCCCCCCCCCCCCCGGTGGAACAATGAAAGTTTGGTCCATACTCCAGAAGTTTTTTGTCGTGGTGTTTCTTTTTACTCTCTAGAGCTCAGTAGTTAGTATACACGTACTCCGTTAGAAAAACAATCTTGCGAGTGTGCTCTATCCAGTTGGAGAGCTTGTAACAAAGATAAAGAGCAAGAGCAAGTTTTTAATTACTGCTATGAACACACGCAGCTCTCTGTCTCAACTTGTTACGTTCGCCTTGCTGCACTTTGTACTTATCACAAAATTTATTGACATTATAGTTATGGCAAAAAACGTGGTCCTAGGATTCCTTCTGGTTTTACTGGTTATGATAGGACCCTCCCACGGTAATGATCATATCTCATTCGCCAGTTCCGCTTGGACAGTTACAAATCGGGATGTTCTGATACCCTGGGACCTGGAGGCAACACACCTACAGATAAAGACGGACTCTACACTTGGCAGTAGTGATGAGCTCTATGTGGCGATGCACGACAACGACGGTACTAAGATCGGTAATGTGGCTGTGTATTTCGGCACAATGCGGTATAAGATATTACACTGCACCTCCACTACCAACACAAACATTTGGACAGACTTTCCAGTGCAGCCTCCGGAGGAGGTGGAGAAGGTCTGGATATTCGCCAAAACACAGACCGCCCTCACCATCTTATGTAATGAAGTTGAGGTGCTGAACTACAAGTTCGCAGATAGTTCAGAAAGTGACTGTGTTACAAAGCTGGGTGGTGATGTTGTGGAGCAGATCAAATTTCCTAGTTGGGACACTGCATCTGACTTTTACAGTATCGGTAAGGGTCGAAGCTTTAAAATTAATTTAGCTATTAAAAAGCTGCAGATAAGGGTTAAATTGTACTTTCAGTTAATTAAATCAATTTACAGTCCCTTGATAAAACTTAAATTCTCTCAGGTTGGACAGTTACAGATCGGGATGTTATGATACCCTGGGACCTGGAGGCAACGCACCTACAGATAAAGACGGACTCAACACTTGGCAGTAGTGATGAGATCTATGTGGCGATATATGACAAGGATGGAACTAAGATCGGTAATGTGGCTGTGTATTTCGGCACAATGCGGTATAAGATATTACACTGCACCTCCACTACCAACACAAACATTTGGACAGACTTTCCAGTGCAGCCTCCGGAGCAGGTGGAGAAGGTTTGGATATTCGCCAAAACACAGACCGCCCTCACCATCTTATGTAATGAAGTTGAGGTGCTGAACTACAAGTTCGCAGATAGTTCAGAAAGTGACTGTGTTACAAAGCTGGGCGGTGATGTTGTGGAGCAGATCAAATTTCCTAGTTGGGACGAAGCATCTGACTTTTACAGTATCGGTAAGGGTCGAAGCTTTAAAATTAATTTAGCTGCAGATAAGGGTTAAATTGTAATTATACCCATACAATATTGCATATCATGGGGATAAGTCATATTTATTCTCTCAGGTTGGACAGCTGTGAAGCGCAATGTTATGATACCCTGGGACCTGGAGGCAACACATCTACAGATAAAGACGGACTCAACACTTGGCAGTAGTGAAGAGCTCTATGTGGAGATGCACAACAAGGACGGTACTAAGATCAGTGCTGTGGCTGTGTGGTATTCCTCCAAAATGCGGTATTTGATAGCCTCCTGCACTGGAGGCGGCTGGACAGACTTTCCAGTGCAGCCTCCGGAGGAGGTGGAGAAGGTTTGGATATTCGCCAAAACACAGACCGCCCTCACCATCTTATGTAATGAAGATGAGGTGCTGAACTACAAGTTCGCAGATGGTTTAGAAAGTGACTGTGTTACAAAGCTGGGTGGTGATGTGGAGCAGATCAGATTTCCTAGTTGGGACGACGCATCTGACTTTTACAAATCTTTGGGTAAATTATTAATTAAATGTGATTTTACCACTATAATTATAATATGCGTATTGAAGTAAAACATAAATAACATCTCTTATCTCCATTCAGAACCAATTGTACTATGCCCTGCCTTTACTGTTGAGGGATCAACACAAGGAAGCTGGACTGCCTCATCAACAGGGGAAACTGCCACAATCCAATGTGCTGCCTCTCACATCCTTCTTGGAAGTGCAACCTTGACTTGTCAGGAGGATGGGACATGGTCAAGTGATGTCCCACAGTGTGATACAGTTGGTAAGTTAGTTACACATGTGGTAATATTATAGTTATAATAGCTCATTGGCTTGCTGGAGCTGTACCTGCTGCTTATTATGCTCCCTTAACAAAGATATCTTAAAACCCCCGAGTTACAAACTCAAGAATATCAGCATCGAGGAGTTACGTGACAACAGCTCATGATCTCAACATGAACAGTGTTCATACTGTCCATATTGAGTTCATTGAACACAATTACAATAATGATTGGTGAAGAATTTCAATACAGTCCCGATTTACCGATTTTGTCTGGTAAATCGGGGTACCCGGTATATCGGGGTTAAATACCGGTAATTTCCTATAATATATATCGGGATCAGACTGTTATACCTCTGCCATGTGTTTTGTAAGGCTTGCAATTTGGCTCTTATCAAAGTCAGTGTAGTAGTAACGCAGTATGTCCATTTGGTTACCAATACCAAAATATCGCCACATTAGTGCCTGAAGGGGGAATCTGTGTTATTTTAATTTTCTGTTAATATTATGTTAATATCATTTTAATAACATGTTAATTGTATTCTGTAGGATTTTATTATGCCTATAAGTTGTACCTGAAAACTTATAACACGAGACCGAAGGTCGAGTGTTATAAGTACAACAATAATGATCCGAGACCACAGGTCGAGGCAGATTCTTGTACTTTAGTGCACGAGCCTGCGAGTGCGATTAAGTCTAACTACCTCACGAGCCTGCGAGTGATGTAGTTTTACTTTTTGACCGAGCCTGCGAGGTCTAAAAGTGTAAGAATCTGGGACATTATTGTTGACGTCAGGTACAACGAAAACAGGCATAATAAAATTGCATTGTAAAATGTTTTAAACAAGAGTGAGAGACACTTTAGGCCTTAGGGCGTAACAATAGAACAAATTCATGATAAGGTAGCAGGCAGAGAAATCAGTATAAGATAAGATAACGCCTGAGATAGGTAAAGAGAGTGAGATATTAGTGAGAGTGAGAGAGATAAAGAATGTGCGGGTCCGGGAGTTCGTAACCGTTATCTTGATCTCGGTGCTGCAACGGCGTGAGAGTGTGACATAAAGAAAGAGAGAGAGAGGGAGTTCGTACACGTTTATCTTTCTAACGGTTTTTAAGTGTGACAGAAACAGTGGAGTTCGAAGTGCAGCAGTGTTATAAGTTTTCATGTATCACTGGGGGGTGTTATAAGTGAAAACTTATAACACTGGGGGGTGTTATAAGTGAAAACTTATAACACTGGGCAGTGTTATAAGTTGTACAAGCAGTGCTACCTAAAGAATTATATTATATCTCAAAATTTTACAATGTTAATATTATGCTCGTGTGAACCCACCTGGGCTTCCTTGATGCAGTGCTGGGAGGGTAATAGGCAATCCATGTCGTCAAACACAGTCTTCACCATTCGATGTGCAATAGAGTACGCTGTGTAAAGGGCAGTACGTGTAAAATTGTTTCTCATTGCCTTTCTCTCTCGCTCACACAGGTTCACTCTTTCTCCAACCGTCTCACACACACACAGAATCACTCGACTCTTTCTCCAATCATCTCTCCCTACCTCTATATTTATCTTTAAACTCACCTCCACCCTCATCCCCTAAAAGGTGACCCCAACCTCCACAGCCGACCAATGATATTTCTCCCTTTGAACTTTGGCTGACTAGTTGACAGTTCGAACCCGTCCCCGCTATCAGAACCACGCCACCTGGTGAGAAATGGAGGGTGAGAGCTGTGACAGAACCACACCACATGCAGTCATAATTGCTATATTTTCCCAAATTTGAAATTATATTTGTTATCGCTCTGTTTTGTAACACGTTTGTAACCGGATAGGCGTGAATTCAAAAGTGTCAGAACCTAGATTACGATAATAATATAATATTCAAAGCATAGATATATTGCAATTGCAGTCAGTGTTGGAGCTGGGACTGAATAAAATACCGCTGGGACCCCACACCGCTGGAGGGGAGTAGCTGACGAAAACATGAGGGGGACAGCTCCACTCAGCAAAGTGGCCAGCTCCAGCTATTAACTTAAAGTGAGAGAGAACAGCCCCGATTTTGATGAAACTTGGTCAGAATAGTGTTTGGTATCTAATTAGAAGTGAAAAAAATTTTTAGTGCTCAAATCCTAAAATTAGGATTTTTAGGTTTTTTAGGTTTTTCGGCTTTTATGGGTTTCAGGAACGTCCTAGAACAAAATGAATAGAACCATCTTTCTCGGCGTGAAATTCTGCATCGATTATAGTGGTTGTAAACCTTTCTATGACGTAATCGACGCGTATTGATAAGGAGATCATTTTAGTGAAAACCATTTTGATCTGCGATGTCTGTGTAACGAATGAAACCTAAAAAACCTTTTAGCCAAACGGGTATGCTTCATTCAGTAAGGTTTTTTAGGTTTCATTCGTTACACAGACATCGCAGATCAAAATAGTTTTCACTAAAATTATCTCCTTATCAATACGCGTCGATTGACACCCTATAAGATGGTGTTCTGACAAGAGGTTCGCCCGTTAGCCTAAAACATGAACCCGCCCCTAACACATGTACCCGTTTGGGGTTTTTCGCGATAACTTCTGAACCTTACGTCATAGAAAGGTTTACAACCACTATAATCGATGCAGAATTTCACGCCGAGAAAGATGGTTCTATTCATTTTGTTCTAGGACGTTCCTGAAACCCATAAAAGCCGAAAAACCTAAAAAACCTAAAAATCCTAATTTTAGGATTTGAGCACTAAAAATTTTTTTCACTTCTAATTAGACACCAAACACTATTCTGACCAAGTTTCATCAAAATCGGGGCTGTTCTTTCTCACTTTAATCAAGCTATTACTAAATTTAGTAATTACTTGATCAATAAACTTACCCTTCTTGAAGGCGGTAAATACAGCTCCGCAACTATCGTTAACCGGTACCACCCTCTTCGCGACATGGGGGTATTTAGTGGCCATCTTCTCCAGAATCTCTTGTTTCACATGTGCCGCCTCAACTCCCGATAAGGACAAACCCTGAAAACTCCATTCAATTATTATTAGTTCTATTATTATTAATTCTATGATATAGAAACCATTGAAATGTGGAAATATTCTTTCTCAAGAGAAACCTTGAAACTGGACGAAAAGCCGGGGCTTGCTTTGTTCAAAACTATACCCCAGGGCGCGGGGAGGGAGGCCACAATTAGCAAGTGGGGAGTACCTTACCAGTCCCTCGAGCTGTGTAGGTGTTTGGTTGATTGATTGAAATGCTCTCCTCCACATGTCCTCCACACTATCTAATACCTTATCAATTCCAACCAACTGGGAAATAAATATTTGGATGGATTTCATCATAATCATCATTTAAATTATTATATTGATTATTGAATTTGCCCAATTGACATTATCAATGCTTCCTTGAATTGTTCATACTTTCTTTTTATTCCAAGACACAGTGTCAGGCGACTCAAATGCCCATCACATACCCATTGGTTGGTACACTCCCCATCACTCTTTGCTATAACTCTCCCTTCGCTGTCAAGGATAGAGAACCGAGATCCTGAGCCTCCTCCATCTACACCGCCATACAACTTGCCCATTCGATCTGTGAGGAATTTTGATGAGTTTTTGACGAAAAATTGCCAAAAACTTGGAAGCGGACAGACGCAAAAATGAAATGTTGCCGAAATGAAAATGAGGGGCCTCGGAAATTTTCAAGTCATCATCATCATCATTCATCATCATACAAATATTTAATATTCCGCTTTGTAGTCTACTGCTAGAAGAGCACTTTCAAGTCACGCCCACCATTCACAGCGCAGAACAGCTATTGTGATCCGTACGTTATGAGCTGTGATTGCTGGGCGTGATCAGGGACGTCGCTGGGTTGGGGGTCGAGGGGGCGAAGCCCCCGGAAAATTTTGACGTTTTCGCGATGATTTTAACGATCAGAAAGCGCTTGAAAACTGAAAAGTGGAAACCAAAAAGCGACACAGAAGAAGACGAAACGTGAAAACAAGTTTTTTTGCGAACAGAATGGCGCGCGAACGAATTATAAACGCGGCAACAAACAGCCGCGGCGAATACAAATGTTATAAGCGACGCTTATCAACGCCGCGCAGAAAAACGAAATGCCATGCCAGATTTCTTGAACCGCGTTTTCCTTTTTTTGAGTGTTGTCTTCTTTTTCTCGCGTCCCTCAATTCTCCAGTTAAGTCCCAGATCGCTGCTACGGAACCACAGTGTGCTTACAGTGGGTATACCTTCGGTCTGTCCAAGAAATGGCTTTTTCTGATGCGGACAACAGAGGGGATTGATGAACAGTTTGCACCTCTTGAGAACATCATCAAGTCATCTTTCATTCCAGCTCTCATGGGTTCCAACACCCCTAGCCATCTGAGGTATATTGCTGCCCTACCTGCTCGAGACGGCGGGCTAGCTATCCCCATCCCAACTACACAGGCTAGTGCTGAATTTGCGAACTCTACACAGGCTACAGAACCACTGAAACAGCTGATCCTTGAACAATCTCTTCTTATCAGCGAAAAACGTGCTGAATCATGCCTTTGGGAAGCGAAAGGAGCGAAGGGGAATGTACTAAAACTAAAACGAACTATTCAAAATGCCGAAAAACAACAGGCGTGTTCACTTCTGTCCGGTACTGACAGGCGTCTATTCGACGAAATATCATCTAGGGGAGCTTCAAGCTGGTTAACAGCTCTGCCTTTGAAAGAGCACGGTTTCGTCCTCAACAAACAGCAATACCGGGACGCCATCTTGCTGCGATACAACCTGCCCCTCGAAGATGTGCCTATTGCATGTGCATGTGGCAAGGCGAACACTCTCGAGCACTGTCTTTCGTGTGCCCTCGGAGGATACGTGTATTTAAGGCACAACAATATCCGTGACCTTACAGCTAACATCCTCGTGGAAGCCGGCTGCAAAGATGTCCGCATTGAGCCGCAGCTCCTACCCATAACTGGTGAAACATTCCAATACCGTTCTACTAACACTGCTAACAGTGCCCGTTTGGATGTTTCTGCCCGTAATGTGTGGAGTGACTTGGACAAAGTTTACACTGATATCCGTGTATTCAACAGTCTTGCGCCAACCAACATCGGCAAGTCTCTCCAGGACACTATGAGGAGACACGAGAGGGAAAAGGTACTGAATTACAACGACAGAGTCCTTCAGGTCGAGAAGGCAACTTTCACACCTCTAGTCTTCTCAACAACTGGGGTCATGGGCCCCCAAGCGGAGGTGTTCTACAAGAAGGTTGCCAAACTTCTATCTGACAAAACGGGACACACCTACAACGATGCCATCCGGTACATTCGTCTCCGTCTGTCTTTCTCGCTGTTGAAGACCATTCTCATCGCCATCAGGGGGTACAGGGGCAATAAATGGACACACTTTTGTAGCAAAACAAACGATTTTCATCTTATTATCTGATTTATTTGTACTTAACTTATTACACCCGTAAGAGTAAATTTTATTTTTATACCTATTCATGTAAATAATATTGTACTGACATATATTCTATTTGAACCGGTACCCCGGCCTTCGCAAGTTAAGTCTCTCAGTGCATGCACTTGTGTGCTTTTTGAAATTCTCTTCAATCGCTCGAAATTTGGTTTTGTCTCGATCACGCGCCTTTATTAGTCAGTCAGGTCTGAAGTCGCCAGACCCCAAGGCAAAATGGCCAATGCCAATTGGCAGTCCAGACTCCAGCGAAGTGCGAACAAAATTTACCCTATCAACGGGGACAAGCAAGCTACAATTGTACGTTGATATTTTAAGAATTTAACGTTTGCATTTTGTGGTTAGCCATGAAATTTAAATCCCCTTCAATTTTCAAGTTGCTTCTTCTTGCCTTGTTCGACCCTCCTTCCCCGCGCTCTTGCCTTGAAACTTGAAACTTGAAAAATAATTAAGGCTATCAACAAAACATGACCACCTCTCAAGAACACACATTTAAAACTGACTTTATTTTACAGTACAAAAGTTCGATTATTAGTTAAATAAAATAAAATTAAATTACATAATACACATTTGAGTTTGTCCACTCTCACATTAAAGTGATCGAATCTCTTGATCGACTCTCTTGCATCGACTCTCTTGCATCGGCACTCGGCAGGAGCTCTCCCTGTCTTGAACATTCGAACGTGTTTTTGAATTTGAAATTAACCGAGGCGATGATTCTTAAATGACAACTAACAGTATCGTTCTGTTAAACCGGGGAAAACATGGAAACAAGTCAACATATCACACGCCATATAATATATATTCCTTCAAATGTACCGCGAATGGAAATATGCTTACTCTTTAGTATACCTTCTATCGATAATAACACGTACTTCACTAAATCACGTACTAAACTGATAATGTAAACTAACTCACTCTCTCCTTTGAAGTATGTTAAAAAGAAGCTAATGTTTTTTGGCTTGTTCAAACTTCAACCACATTGCGATCCCTTGTTAGCGCTCATCGGATTCTTTGTTCATCTCCTATCTTACGTGATAGCAGGTATTTACATTTAATTAGTTTAATTACAAGTTAATTTATAAATATATTTATTGTGCTCCTTATCTATGTGCTTTTACATTAATTTGGAAACACGTTATCTATTACCAATAACCGACACCCTTTCTTGCCAAAGTCAATAAATGATTCTGCTGCACTTTGCAGTTGAACACATGTGTTACCTGTTTGTACATATTGTTCATTGCACTCTGCAACTGGACGTGTGTGTTGTGTGACATGGTGTCATCGTCCTATCACGATTTGTTTATTTACACAACACACATCATTTTCAGTTGTTTATTTGGTTTGGGCGTTGCTACCTTCCTCGACACTTGACCTTCTTGGACTTACATACTACCCACAGAGGTAATTATTGTTGAAATTGAGTCATGTATCTGTATGTACTAGAATCCTGGTTTTCAGAAACAGCCGTCCCAAGCTATTATTATCTTTTTTAGTTTGCATTTCTTTACTTTATATGCAGTTAAAAGTATATTTGTAACTCACTTCATAACTTGTAATTTGATTCCATCTCTCATCTCCAATTTCATGTCCAGGTATTGGGCTCTGCTGATTCCTCTCTGGCCCTGTGTGCTGCTTCTCTTCCTGTATACAGTGATATCATTGCAAACTATACTACGCTGCCCAGACTTTGACGATCCACGTGTGTACAAAGGTATGATTATTTAAAAGGATACAGTTTGTAACGAGTCACCCTCTACATGACGACGGCCCTACTTGCCGAATAGTCGGAAGGGAGGGCAATCGGCAAGTAGGTATGGCTATTATGATACCAGGATACAGTCTGTAACAATATCCTAAGGATCCAGTTTGCAACTATATCCTAAGGGTCCAGTTACTGACTGGATCCTGATTCCTGGTATCAGGTTCCAGCTCCGAGTTTCCAACCGTGTTACTGACATTGGGAACAGTGCTACTTTCAATTCATTCCACATGGAAGCGTGCTCACTCCTGCTCCCTATAACTCTAGTTTTATAGTTCCACTGACCACTGCACACTCCTTTAACTCAAGTTTTATAATTTCAGACAGTCGAACTGATATCTCAACACCGGAGAGAGAAGGTGAGATCCCCACGCTACGAGATTTAAATATACTAGACGTTAACGATATGCTATACGGATTAGCACAATAAAGAGGAGATACATATCATACACCAGGTAACACACTATATATACAATCAGGATAGCAGGCAATCTGTATAGTAATTTTGTGGAGCTCACACCGTTTCTTGGTTGACACTGTGTCTGTGCTCCGCATTGCCTTGTTCGACCCTTCTTCCTATCCCCGCGCCCAAAACAAGCTCCGCACACATTTTTAGAATAAAAAGAACAATTCAATGTAGGCGCTCAAGGTGTTAGGTATATATTCTGATTTTGAGTCGGTTTGTTGGTTTGTTTGCATTATTCCAAATTCACTGTACTTTTATGTGAGTTTATACTTCCGTGTACTGTACATCTAGTAAGTAGTAACAGTGTATACAAATTTTGTCCACTGATTATTCCTGCCCATCCATTTTTCTCTCTCCCCATCTCTTCGATCGTTCTCATCTCATATTTGTCATTTCTCTCAACCATCAGCAAGTTCTTTATTTCCGATAATCCACACTTGTTTCCCACGGATTACGGAATGTGAGAGAAAATACAGCAGTGAGAATATTTTTTCATCTGTTTCAGATTCAGTCTCTACACTGTGCAATAATGTTCACATACTATCAATATGAAATATGTAATCTAGAGCGCCATTATACCTTTTGAACATATCTCCCTGAATATTATATCTCGTCAACATATTTTTAAAGTCGTTGTTGCTTTTACTTTAGTAATGCATGTTTCTAGTCTTCATTTTAGTACATAATGACAAGTGACCACCCTGGTTGTACTAGTCAAACAACAAAGCTAACTTAGTTGGATGATCGGATAACTGTTTGTTAGCCTCATTATGAGTTTTTGTTATTCTCTCTGGAAAAAACAAAAAACTCTAACAACATATTTCTCCTCTTTCACAGAATGTACGAGGTTGTGTCAATTTCCGGTCACTACGTTCTCCACAACTCTGAAAGGTCACTTTGGTGCTCAAAGATTGATGCTGGTAAATATATGAGATAGATGTGATTGTTCTGGTTCAATTGCTCGAAAACTGTTGTTTTGCACTGAGAGAGAGATATGTGTTCGTCTCTCACCTAGTTAAGCTATTATAATGACGTCATCCTATCCCATATTCCTACAGGTATCATACCATCAAGTCCGACAATCTTGGACGAGTCCCTAGATCCAGTGTGCCTGGGAACCTGCTATGGAATAGTGGGGAAGATACAATTTCTCCCTGAATCACCTGAGAATCTGATTCTTATCACGGAGAGGGAGGAGGTGTGCAATCTTTTTGGAGCAATGGTTAGTACTGGCCCGATGCCCCCTTCCCCTCCCCCGGTCCTATGGCATGGTTAGTGGTGGTCCGAGATGGCAGTTCTTTGATAAATTGGTACCCTTTTTGTTGCAAGAATAGACAGGTCTTTGATATATTGACACGATAGAACGTTCAGCCCCCCTTTCGATATTAGAAAGGTGCATTATTTATATAGCACAAAGAACTGCCAAACTGCACTTTAGTACTCCATTTACTGTAGAACAATCTAGTCGGTCGAATTTTGGCTGAGATCTGTAAACCTGGTGTAGTGTGTGGGGGTATCACGTAAACACGTGGGAATATAACAGTGCAGATGGTTTGATGCAACACGTACAATAATCGAGGGATGGGAGGGAGGGAAGGAAAGAAAATCCAAGAATAGTGAAGAAAGTTATGAACATAACAATTCATCATCACTAAGCCCCCTCTCTTCAATTATTCATCATCACCAATCTCTCTCCAGGTGTACCGAGTGAAGGATGTTGTTGTGCTGCCTCTGTCCCTAGAAACTCCCTATCTAGATCTACCAAAGTGTGCACATCATGGTAAACCCCCACGGGGAGAGGATGTCTCTGATTCTGATACTAAGCTGGAGAGGAAACTTGAGGATGAATTCGTGAAGTGGTTTGAAAAGTAAGTTGATCCCCTCTTGTCCCCTTGGGCATTGCCAGCGCTCTTACTTTTGCAGTGACTAAATAATGATTAACTGAATTACTCGATTATTTGGATTCGCTGTTTAGGACCATGCCCTTATCGATTTTAGTCAGCCAGCTAATTCTACTCGCTCCTACTACCCCTCTAACTCCCCTCTACACATCTAACCCCCTCGCCGTCCTCCTTACCCCCCTCTACCCGCCCCTACTACTTACCCTACCAGTCACCACCCCCTCGACTACAACTCCCTCCTCCCTCCAGATCGTTCTACTACTCAGAAACATCCGATATAACCCACACAACCTTGGAGCGAGCGGAGAAGAGGTACGCCAAGGGCATGCCACTGTGGAGGAAGGTGAAGGAGGAATATTTCTGGAATAGGACTATGCTAGAGTGCCTTATTGAGAATAGTGATGAGAATAGTGATGCTTGGATATTGCCATTAATGCAGGTACGGCTAGTGATAAATGTTGAGTGTTGACTGCCCCTGTTTTGAAACTCATTCGAACTGCTGTTTTGCTACAATTTGAGATAAAATGTGACGAAATGAGCTGTGTTCATATGATGATTTGTAATGATCAAAAAGTTGTAAAACTGATTGTGCGTCTACAAAATTATTTATCAAAACGTGCTATCTTTATTGTTCAGTCTTTTTGAGGAGTATCTTGCATGTCAAATCTTCAGTTTTGTATGCTCTACTAAAACACAAGGTTTGTTTCTATCCTGGATTTACAATTCACCCTCCTTGCCTCCCATCAGCATACTTACCTGACGCCGGGGATCTGGCCGATCTTTCAGGGTCAACCCCCGAGTGGAGTCGTACCATTGCACACCGGTACGATGAAGCTTGCAGTTGTGACAAATGTTCATAGTCTGGGCGTGTAATTTGTGGTAGCGGGTGCTGCGGAAACGCGGCACCTCCTCAATTAATCAAAGATAATAAAGTCAGCTGCTGTACTTTGGTCCGGTTACATTATCTTTCATGGTAGTTCCTCCACAGCTACTGATACCAACTGATGTTGGGTTAGCTGTTTCGATAGGGTATCTCCTTTCATAATTCATTTTTGGCCCAATCTACTAAAGCAAAGAATCTTGGTTTCTTTGCTACCTAGGTGTCTGGCTCTCCTCTCCAAGTTCATCCCAGCCATCTCTAAAGTATCTTTATCTTTTCTTGTCAGTTGTCGGACCTACTGACTTGCGAGAATTTGATTATCCCTCCGATATTCAGGATGGCTACTAGCCGACCCACTATGAAACCTGATCAGGCTGCTGATCTTATTATCTTCGTTTAATTGAGGAGATTGGCTAGCTCTCATAGTGGGTCGGCCCATCTATCTAATCAGGAACATCAAGGTAACAACACGAAATAGAAACGGTCCTCACTGTGGATTGGAATAGTGATACGAAGTCAGGACCGAGACATTCAGTTGAGTTATCGGGCGCGCCAGCGTATCAAAATTAGTCAAGTTCAGTGGTTTTCGGCCATAATCTTCGTTTAATTGAGGAGGTGCCGCGTTTCCGCAGCACCCGCTACCACAAATTACACGCCCAGACTATGAACATTTGTCACAACTGCAAGCTTCATCGTACCGGTGTGCAATGGTACGACTCCACTCGGGGGTTGACCCTGAAAGATCGGCCAGATCCCCGGCGTCAGGTAAGTATGCTGATGGGAGGCAAGGAGGGTGTATTGTAAATCCAGGATAGAAACAAACCTTGTGTTTTAGTAGAACATACAAAACTGAAGATTTGAAGTACGATATAATCCTCAAAAAGACTGAACAATAAAGATAGCACGTTTTGTTAAATAATTTTCTAGACGCACAATCAATTTTACATCATTTTGATCATTACAAATCATCTAAAATGACCTTCGTCACACATTTCCAACCGCAATTCTGCATGTCGATAACTCTGATGACGTAATACTCCCTTATTACCACTGCTCTCACTTCTCTCCCCGGCCTCTTCTGCCGCGGGACATAACATAACATGCTTACTTCCCTCCTAAGTCCGCCACCCATCTCCTAGCCTTGCTCACGAGACCCTCTCTCACGTCACCATGCCCCGGTAAAGGAGGGTTAGAACATGCTAACTCCGTCACTCCGCCAGGGTTACATTGAACGAAAGGAGGTCAGTAAGGATGTGACACTAACTTTGGTGTCTCGGAGAAATAAATATCGAGCTGGATTTAGATTTAAACGAAGAGGTAATAACTAAATGTTTCAAACATCTGTACCAGTAGGTAGACACTAGTATTATTATTGAGTATTGACTAAGAGTAATGACTAAGACTCTTGGCGAAATGTTTTATCATCACCTTCTCATCCTGACCTTGCTTCCTTCCCTAAGCACTGTCCTCGATCCTCTTTCACTGTACCCCGCGTTAGAACCAAACAACCCCAAAATGCCGAATGTTTTATCACCCTTCACTCCTTTCCCCAATCTCAGGTATTGACGACAAAGGTCATGTAGCAAACTTTGTCATCACGGAACAGATTCTCAGAGTGGGGAGGCGAGAGTTCGCACTGGAGTTAGTGAGGGGTAGTGTGCCTGTTTTCTGGTACCAACCCCTAACAAACTATCGTCCTAAACCCGTTATAACCTCACCTCGAGGTAATATATGGTGGTTTGGAGCCTTCACTATAATATTTCTCTCACACACACAATCTCGTTATTGTCAAGACTCAGTAATTCTACAGAGCTTGCACCTCTATTTGATAGTGGCTGACTGCATGACTATTACCCATATCTCTCCTGCTATAGAGGAGTCCCTGGAGGCCTTTAAGATTCACATGGACCCCCTGATAACACGATATGAGAAGGTAGTCGTGGTGAACCTACTGGATAGTGAGGGGAAGGAGAGCTGTCTGGGGGATGAATATGCTAAAGTGGTAAGTTAATTCATTCTATCTACAACTTATTTACTTGTCATACTAAATCCCAGCCCAGTTCGGAGAGGCCTCTATTATAGGGAGCAGTCTTTCGCGAGACAACTATTATATTTACCATGTTTTCCACTAATAATGCCCTATTTTCCAGGCGTACATGTACAACAACGAACATCTGACCTACGTTGCATTTGATTTTAACGAATACTGTGCTGGAATGAGGTTTGATAATGTTAAGGTACTGTTGAATGAACTGACAGGGATCACCAACAACTACAGCTTTACCGAGGTACATATAATAACGTCATGGTGATACGACTAAAAGTGGTGGGTCAGGATGGAGCCCCGATAGATTGCAGAGGCGTGTTTGTGTGTATTTGTAGTGGGCCTAGTTTACACATTTTCAAGCTCTCTCTCCCTTCTTACATTTGTCTGAACCTTCTGAATATGGATTTAGGGCAAACAAACCTCCTCCGTGCAGAGCTTGTACCTCACAGGGAGGGGCTCTCCCTCAACTAGAAAACTGACAGCTAGATTTCGATTACTCAACAGATACTCTCCACAGTTGGTAGATGGGTGTCTCATGGGTGAACAGGAGGGTGTTATCAGAGTGAACTGTATGGACAGTTTGGATAGGACTAACGTGGTACAGGGTGCCATTGCCAAGAAATCTCTTATGACCCAGGTAACCAGATCACACTTGGTAACTAGGTAACCCAGATTCCAAAATATTGTGATCAACCCCTTGTGGGGTGTTTGCTAATCTTCCTGCGAATTGAAATTAGTTCAGACTCCAAACTTGTATAAACCCCTTGCTCAGCCCTGTCTCACCTCGCCCGGGTTTGAACAAAAACACCCCCCCCCCCCCCAGATCGAGGGTATACCAGATGTGCCACTGGATGACCTGATCCAGGCCTCAAAACTCCTATGGGCTAACAATGGGGATGCTATCTCTACACAGTACGCAGGTATACAATTATACCGTGTGGGGCAATAAAAATGCCCCCCCAAGTCTACCATAGTTCCAGATATCGTGGAGCGCTAAAATTTGGCACAGTAACTCTATGAGACAAATAAATAACTTGACCAAAATTTCAGACCTCTAGCTCAAAATTCATTTTTTTGATAGGAATGAACATTGTCATTCATTCCAAGAAAAATATATTTTCGGTCCAGAATTCAAGCAATTATCTTTGGCTATCGATTAGCTTTCCAATGTGACCAAGATCAGCTAAATTGGACAACCACAAGAGACACAGTGTCATGTTTCTTAAAGTTAGTCAGGTCATGTGATCCTCACCGAATTTTTCTTGGAATGAATGACAATGTTCATTCCTATCAAAAAAATGAATTTTGAGCTAGAGTTCTGAAATTTTGGTCAAGTTATTCATTTGTCTCATAGAGTTACTGTGCCAAATTTTAGCGCTCCACGATATCTGGAACTATGGTAGACTTGGGGGGGGGGGCATTTTTATTGCCCCACACGGTAGTAGAACACTGGTTTCAGAATTCTTCAGAATTCTCTGTCTCTTGTTATATTACGAGTCTTGTAGCACGCCCTCCTCCCAAAGTATAGTTATTGTGACATTGTTGCTAGAGGGATCTGAGGGAGCGAGGTGTGTGATGGCCAAGCTCAAGGTTTCTGAGAATCTAATGATTGTTGAGAGATTGTTCACTCCTTGCAAGGGGTTCATGAATGGAAAATTTGATTAACTGGAGAGAGAAAGTGAGAAAGCAAAAGAAAGATTCAGCTAATCATCTTGCTGATGAAATTGACTTATACTAACAAAAGAGTGCATGTCTGGAAATGTAGAAAGTAGAAGTATGTACGTGAAATTATGTTTAAGTTTGTCTCACAAAAGACTGCCCTCTGTGAACCGAAGGCTGCACTATGTTTGCAAACTTCCACTCGTTCCCTCTAACGTAGAACAGCTATCTGATAGGTGTGAGTGTTTACTGCAGAGCACATGCATGTAACAGGTGGCTTTAGTCTGAAGGATGTGAGAAGAGCCTGTGTAACTTCTATCCAGCTGAGAATTTGTAATAATGTGAGACGGTATATGTAGCAGCAGATAGATAAAAGAGAGAGATTTGCATGTAATTAGTCGTTCAGACTTGTTCAGTATTATGAGAAAGTGTATGATGTGAGTTCATTGAAAAGTCATGATCATACATTAGTAAAATTCATAATCAAAGATCGTTACGAATTACATAGTTTGTACTTCACAGTTCAGGTACCGCACTGTCTCCTCGATCCCCGCGGAGACAGTTGAATGTGGTAATGCATGGATTATGAGGGTGGAATTAATGTACATTTTCCAGGTTGTAGTGTATTTGACTGCAGTATGTGTGTGTGTCATTATATTGGATACCGAACCGGAAGTCGTTTCCAAGATGTGCAGAACCAAGCTGCTGCAGTGCTCTCTCTCTCTCTCACTCTCTCTCTCTCTCTCTTTCTCTCTCTCTCTCTCTCTCTCTCTCTCTCTCTCTCTCTCTCTCTCTCTCACTCTCTCTCTCTCTCTCTCTCTCTCTCTCTCTCTCTCTCTCTCTCTCTCTCTCTCTCTCTCTCTCTCTCTCTCCTCTCTCTCTCTCTCCCCAGGTACCGCTGCTCTAAAGGGTGACTACACCAGAACGGGCGAGAGAGGTGTTGCCGGAATGATGAGAGACGGTGTCAGCTCTGTCACGAGAATGTACATCAATGTCTTCAGGTTAGTAACCATGGTAACCAAAATGCTGTAACCATGGTAACCACAGTTCTATAACCATGTTAATTCTGTAACCGCAATAGCCATGGTAACTTATTAATTTTCTTCAGAGATACGTACAGACAAGCAGCTATTGATATTATGCAGAACGTGGAACTGGACCTGGCCGCTATTCGTGAAGAGCGGGAAGAGGTTAGAGTCGCGGTAACCATGGTTACACATTTCCAATTACACCATTGTAGCAGTTACCATGGTTACACATTTCCAATTACACCATTGTAGCAGTTACCATGGTTACACAGTTGTGTTACTTACAATTAATTTCGTATCGAGATTCGAGAGTAGAGAGCAAGGGTAACCGTCCATTACTAAAACTAAAAATTCCAATTACATTTCTAATTTCAACTCTTTGTACCAGGAGTTGGAGTTTGTTCCAGCGTTGATATCAGTGGCCAGTGTTCTCCTGCCTCCCTCACCGATCCCACCCAAGAACAAATCCTGGGTTGTCCAAGAATGGCCCAGTGGGGAGGGGAAAGTGGTTACCCTTACCCCCGAACAACTGGTTAGTATTGGGTAGAAAGGGTCTACCAGTGGCCCAGTGGGGAGGGCAAAGTGGTTACTCTAACACCCGAACAACTGGTAAGTATTGGGTTGAAAGGGTTTACAGAGGGGGGTCCACCAGTGGGGAGGGGAAAGTGGTTACCCTTACACCCGAGCAATTGGTAAGTATCGGGTAGAAAGGGTTTACAGAGGGGGGTCTACCAGTGGCCCAGTGGGGAGGGGAAAGTGGTTACCCTTACACCTGAGCAACTGGTAAGTATCGGGTAGAGAGCTGAGAGGGTTTACAGAGGGGGGTCTACCAGTGGGGAGGGGAAAGTGGTCACCCTTACACCTGAGCAACTGGTAAGTATCGGGTAGAGAGGGTTTACAGAGGGGGGTCTACCAGTGGCCCAGTGGGGAGGGGAAAGTGGTTACCCTTACACCCGAACAACTGGTAAGTATCGGGTAGAGAGCTGAGAGGGTTTACAGAGGGGGGTCTACCAGTGGGGAGGGGAAAGTGGTCACCCTTACACCCGAACAACTGGTAAGTATTGGGTAGAAAGGGTCTACCAGTGGCTAAGTGGGGAGGGGGAGTGGTTATAGAGTGGGCCGTTAGAGTACTGAGGGAGGACAAGGGTTGTGTTTATAATAGGTGGTGGCGTGAAAGGGGAAAGTGGCCGTTCATACGGGGCCATGGTATGAGAGGTTTTACACAAGACAGTCTGAACACATCAACATTTCGGCAGGTGTTAGTACACGAGGTGGATAGTCAGGAAGTATGCTCCCTTACTGCAGTAGACAGGTTACACATTGGACAACCACCGGAGTGCCTGGGTCATTACCTCCGGTTCCAGCTTGCAAACAAAGCCGTTACTGTAAGTGTTAGCATTTGGTCTGAATTATCAATATCTCCCGCTTTGTATCTTTGAATAAGTAGTTCGCGGCTGACCTGTTCCCTCAATCTTCATTCTCTCTACCCCCGTTAGACTGCCCTTGCCGAACCTTGCCGAAGCCAATGATACTGTCACATAGTATTACAACCATTATCTGCAGGTACGGCCACTGGAAGCAGGCACCAACATGAGAGATGCGTTGATGAAAATGGCACATGCCATTGTGAGCTACAGGGACAATATAAACCTATCTACTAATGTTGTCCATGGACCACTCAGCAAGAATGCAGATCTCGTCGACATGGTTAGTGTAGTGTCTGAACTAGCCATGAAATGGTCAGCGAATTGTCTGAAGACACATGGTTTGAACTGTTCTTCACGCGAAACCGGACGAAGAGTTGTTTTTAATACTTTTTTCTAACTTTCGAATTTGTTAACGGATCTGTCTCAGATTGTACAGATAGCCAACACTCAAAAGCGATACTGAGTATTTGTTTTCCTTTTTCAGGGCATTGATAAAATCAAATCGTCGGCGAATCGGATAGCTGCGGGCGCAAAGAAAATGATCGGTAGGTGAAGTAGAGAGAATACGAGACCAAGAGAGAGAGAGAGAGAGTGAGAGAGATAGAGAGAAACATGGTGAGGGAGAATAAGAGAAAAAGAGTGGGAGTGAGCGAGCGATAGTCGATAGAGAGCCTAAAACGGATTCTTAAAACGATTAGCGGCAAATGATTTGTAAACGACAACAATCGTTCTCTCGTATGTAGCGCTAATCGGCCATGCTCTACATTTGTAGTAAAGCTACATTTTTAGATATTCTATCCTATAGAATATAAGAATAGAGTCTCGCCTCTATTGTGGTTTCCGATATATGTTTAGTGGTTTCTATAAATCTAAGGAATGGATAAACAGTGTGTAATTACCGATCAGAGTATCAGATAACTTGGAAACAATTAACAAAACACGTTGTCCTGTAGACCCCCCTTTTCGTCACCATGGAAACTAAACACACTGTCTTGTAGACCCCTTTTCGTCACCATGGAAACTAAACACACTGTCCTGTAGACCCCCTTTTCGTCACCATGGAAACTAAACACACTGTCTTGTAGACCCCTTTTCGTCACCATGGAAACTAAACACACTGTCCTGTAGACCCCCTTTTCGTCACCATGGAAACTAAACACACTGTCCTGTAGACCCCCCTTTTCGTCACCATGGAAACTAAACACACTGTCCTGTAGACCCCCCTTTTCGTCACCATGGAAACTAAACACACTGTTCTGTAGACCCCCCTTTTCGTCACCATGGAAACTAAACACACTGTCCTGTAGACCCCCCTTTTCGTCACCATGGAAACTAAACACACTGTCTTGTAGACCCCTTTTCGTCACCATGGAAACTAAACACACTGTCCTGTAGACCCCCTTTTCGTCACCATGGAAACTAAACACACTGTCCTGTAGACCCCCCTTTTCGTCACCATGGAAACTAAACACACTGTCCTGTAGACCCCCCTTTTCGTCACCATGGAAACTAAACACACTGTCCTGTAGACCCCCTTTTCGTCACCATGGAAACTAAACACACTGTCCTGTAGACCCCCTTTTCGTCACCATGGAAACTAAACACACTGTCCTGTAGACCCCCCTTTTCGTCACCATGGAAACTAAACACACTGTCCTGTAGACCCCCCTTTTCGTCACCATGGAAACTAAACACACTGTCCTGTAGACCCCCCTTTTCGTCACCATGGAAACTAAACACACTGTCCTGTAGACCCCCTTTTTCGTCACCATGGAAACTAAACACACTGTCCTGTAGACCCCCTTTTCGTCACCATGGAAACTAAACACACTGTCCTGTAGAACCCCTTTTCGTCACCATGGAAACTAAACACACTGTCCTGTAGAACCCCTTTTCGTCACCATGGAAACTAAACACACTGTCCTGTAGAACCCCTTTTCGTCACCATGGAAACTAAACACACTGTCCTGTAGACCCCCTTTTCGTCACCATGGAAACTAAACACACTGTCCTGTAGACCCCCTTTTCGTCACCATGGAAACTAAACACACTGTCCTGTAGAACCCCTTTTCGTCACCATGGAAACTAAACACACTGTCCTGTAGAACCCCTTTTCGTCACCATGGAAACTAAACACACTGCATCTTTCAGGTGGTATAACAGGGGACAAATCGTCATCTCCCGAATCAGGGGATGAGAGAAGTCCACGATTTGGAAGGAAGATGTTAAATATGTTCCGGAGAGAGGAGGTGAGAGGGAATATGTTGTGTTACAGTTGTTATGTTCTAAACTTAATGTCTCCCTTATTTTGGTGCGAGCTGCAAAGCAACCGTTGTACATAACTTGTAAAAGCATTGTGCAATAATTTGTATTGTTTACCCCGGCATGTGATGTGAATCTGTACATGTGTGTACACTGTCATGTTAGGACGTCATAGCAGTATTTTCCAATGTTTGAAACCGGACTTATCATAAAAAGTGACTGTAGTTGTGTGTCCCTTAGAATACACACTCAAAGCTGACCCCGTGGTTTTAGTAATGACGCTGACAATGACCGGTAAATGTGTTTGTGTAACTGTGACTTTGTTCGTTCTTCCGCTCTCGTAGATCCCGATAGAGCACTGTTGGTGGGAAGTGGACCACTGACCAGTTGTGTAACTGTGACTTGTTAAATGTTGTAGTGGATGTGATAGGTGCTGAACATACCAAACACTCTGGAGCTGACTAAAATATTTAGCAAATTGTGACAATCTGTGGAATAGAAGTAAACACTGTGAAGCTGACCGGAGAAGTCATAACAAACTGCCAAACATACAAACTGACAACACACACACTGACAAGTACACTACAGGAGGGTGATGGCACTACCGTACTACGAATAAACAAACAGCCGTCAACACGAGGTGGCTCAAGCAGCACATGGCACTGTACAGCAGATGAGATAGCAAGGGAGACTCTGTGTGACGTGACACTACATGAACAGTTCGCAGGAGCTGCGTTAATCGGGGCTCTAGCCCCGTTCGGGCAGGATCCTTTTGTAGAGGAGGGTGAGGGACAAACTGACAAACTGACTGACAAACTGATGGATGAGGAGGACAAACCGTCACGTGACAAAAAGAAGAAGAGTAGAAAGAAAAAGAAGGAAAAAAAGAAAAGTAGTAAGTTGTCATGTTGTGAATATGTAATAGTTGATAGAAGTTTATGGACAACTGAGACAATGATTTTATTGCAGGAAATAAATCATATTGTGAATATGTACCTTAGTTTTATTTATGTCTGTGTCGTGTTTTGTTTTGTAAATGGGAACTCATGTGAATTTGTCTGTTTCTGTTTCGATGTCACTTTTTAAAGTCAAGTCTGTGTTTATTAGGACTCACTGGAGAAGTTGGTTATACCAGTTGTAGTATACGCTACAGCCACCGCAGTTACATACTGCATTGCCAAGAGAATTCGTAAGCAGGGTAGCAACATACTTGTGTTATCTTTTAGTCCCTTCGACTACCTTTTTTTAGTACAGTCGGACCCCGATTTACTGGGCAAAACTCTTTCCCCCGAGCATCCCGGTAAATCGAGGTCTGACTGCCCCTTCTACTTCTGACACATCTAAAACTTGACAGCACTACTCATGAATGACTCAATTTTTCCAAACCAAACCTAGCTTGTATTTCCATACTGTGGTCATTTTTCATAAAATTGCCTTGTCCTTTCATTATCTCTGGTCGTTTTTCATATCTCATTTTCTTTTACAGTAAAGATCTGTCTCTTAAACAGCCTCCCCTCTACATCTGTCTACAGTAATCTCTTGCGCAACTAATTCATACCCCTGCTGCACTACCAAACTTGGTAGTGAGATCTGAATTAGTTGTGCAATGGAGAGAGAGAAAGAGTTAGCCAAATACTAACCACACCCCATATTTCAGAGCGATAGCAGTAGTCCCTCTCCTCCGGTGCCAACTTCCTCTATCCGCATGTCTGACGTCATAACCCGGGAAAATGACGTCACAAGGGATGAACCCGTAGTCATGGCAACGAGGGATGCCGTTGTTACCGCTTCCACAGTCCAGGTCGACTGTTCAGAGTGCGAGATCTGTAACGAACATCAACCACCCACCAACCATCCTCCCAAAGCGAACCCTTTGTCGTTCTTACAGACATGGAAACCAACAAAATCTCAAATCTTGTATTTTAATAGTTCCACGCTTCAAGTTGCTACTACGGGGGACAATAGTGAGAACTCAAGTGATGTTTGATTGTGTGATATGATATAATATGTTTGTGTTTGTGTGTGTAAAATTATGTTTTTGTTTTCTACCTTTACTTAAAACCATCAACAATATCCGTATTTTACAGTGTATAATACATGCAGTGTGCGTTGTTTTGGTCAAATGAAAAGGAGAGAATCGCACATCTGCTGCAGCACACCTGAGAAGCTGCAGAATTATTTTGTACTGGAGATGGATGACTTGACGTAGGGCGCGACGACATCAAGGTGGATTAAGTTGCGCGACCAAACCCCGTGCCGCGCTCCTCGCATTCTCAACTGAACAAAGTTTTTTGCCAAGCTGAAAAACTTGATTTCTTTTTGGGAACTTTCCGGCCAACGTTAAAATCTGGGTGTTTGGAGGCCAGCGTTAACCCTTTGACGGCGAGAAGGATTGGCTCGATAGAATTGTCTAATTTTTCGTTTATAAGTAGATATTATCAACACAAAACGCCTCGAAAAGGAAATTTGTAATTCCGACATGTAGTTTTTGCTGGGCCCACTGTAGCATATATGATACTATCGTCCGTAAGGGAATTCTAGTAACAAATCTAAATTGTACAAGTTTGTGGGTGTTATGGCATAAATTCATGCTTTCATGAGGTTTGTAGCTACAAGTTCTACAATCGTGAACGGTTTTTACCAGGAAAAGAACCCAAATTAGAGATTTGTATCATATATGATACTATCGTCCTAAGGGTAAATTCTCCTAAAACATACATAATTCGTGCTAGAAAAGGAGCTAAGAGACAAATGGGGGCACTAAAATGTGTAGAATCATCGCATTAGTGGGGGTAGAGCACATATTTAGGTCGCTATCTGGATCACTAATTGAGATAATTGGATAATTAGCTAATTATCTGTCCCGCGCGTGCTAATTATTCATGAAACTTTGCTCTGGGAAGGAGTTATGAGACAAATGGGGGCACTAAAATGTGTAGAATCATCAAATTAGTGGGGATAGAGCACATATTTAGGTCGCTATCTGGATCCATAATTGAGATAATTGGATAATTAGCTAATTAGTTGTCCTGGAGCGCTAATAAATGAGACTAGGCGGAGTATACAAGACAAGTGAGGGCACTAAAATGTGTAAAAACATCGCCTTAGCGGGGGTAGAGCACATAGCTGAGTTTCTATTCCCACTCATAATTGAGATAATTAGCTAATTGACGGTTGCACACCGTCCACTTTTCACCAAATCCCGTGGTTTCTAGGTAATCCTGAGCTCTTTTGCTCAATCTAAGGATCTTCTGACATCCCCTAATATCCCTAAACCCCTATAACCGTGTGTCCAAACAATAAATATGGGAAACTGTAGTACATTAGAGGTTGAACGTGTTGTAGGAGCAATAGGATATAAAAATTTTATAGGATTGTAGTTGGATCTTGGATGTATGAGAGGTCTAGGATGGAGCAAGAGGGTTCTAAAGAGCTGAAGGCAGTGTCTAGGGTTGTATCGAGTGCTATACTATTGTGTAAAACGAGTCAAAGGTGATACAAATGGGGTTAGGGGTTGTCAGAAGATCCTTAGATTGAGCAAAAGAGCTCAGGATTACCTAGAAACCACGGGATTTGGTGAAAAGTGGACGGTGTGCAACCGTCAATTAGCTAATTATCTCAATTATGAGTGGGAATAGAAACTCAGCTATGTGCTCTACCCCCGCTAAGGCGATGTTTTTACACATTTTAGTGCCCTCACTTGTCTTGTATACTCCGCCTAGTCTCATTTATTAGCGCTCCAGGACAACTAATTAGCTAATTATCCAATTATCTCAATTATGGATCCAGATAGCGACCTAAATACGTGCTCTATCCCCACTAATTTGATGATTCTACACATTTTAGTGCCCCCATTTGTCTCATAACTCCTTCCCAGAGCAAAGTTTCATGAATAATTAGCGCGCGGGACAGATAATTAGCTAATTATCCAATTATCTCAATTAGGGATCCAGATAGTGACCTAAATATGTGCTCTACCCCCACTAATGCGATGATTCTACACATTTTAGTGCCCCCATTTGTCTCTTAGCTCCTTTTCTAGCACGAATTATGTATGTTTTAGGAGAATTTACCCTTAGGACGATAGTATCATATATGATACAAATCTCTAATTTGGGTTCTTTTCCTGGTAAAAACCGTTCACGATTGTAGAACTTGTAGCAACATACCACATGAAAGCATAAATTTATGCCATAGCACCCACAAACTTGTACAATTTAGATTTGTTACTAGAATTTCCTTACGGGCGATAGTATCATATATGATACGGCGCCTTAAATGTTAATAACTCATTCAATTTTCAATATTTTTTGATGCGGCTTTTTGCATTCGGTCGGTTATGTCGAGCACTTTAAACTTTTATTCCTTCAAAGGATTAGTTGTGCCCCCAAAAAACAAAAAAATGAGAAATGTTTTTAAAAAAAGGCCGAAATTAGCCTCCTTAGAAGGGCTATAAAAATTTTTTCTTGATTTTCTGAGCTGATCTGGACGTGGTTTTAGGTTCATAATCCCTAAAACTAGTTTGTGACAAAATATGGGCCACCTAGATAAAACATAAGGACTTCCAGACCGCCTAGAATAGACTGTAGCATATATGCTCTGTCGCCGTCAAAGGGATAAAATCTGGGTGTTTTGGGAGTGCTGACAAACGGTTTTTTAGGGTTAGGGCTAAAGTAGGGTTAGGGTTAGGGTTGGGGTTTGGGTTGGGGTTAGGCCTTGACATTCCCTACCAGATAAACTTTGAATCAGCCAAAACGGTTGAGTGGTTTGGCGGTTAGAGCCATTTTAGTGAATCAACTTTTTTGGTAGCGCGCACCTATAAACAGGCCTCCAAACACCCAGATCGTAACGGCGCGGGTGTTTGGAGAGTCAGCACTCACGGTTTTTTAGGGTTAGGGTTTGGGTCGGGGTTGGGGTTAGGGCTTGACAATTCCTATCGGATAAACTTTGGATTAGCCAAAACGGTTGAGTGGTTTGGCGGTTAGAGCCGTTTTAGTAAACCAACTTTTTTGGAATCGTGCACCTGTAAACATGCCACCAAACACCCAGATCGTAACGGTGCCCAAACCTGTTACAGGCCTGTTTATTGGCCACATTGATACCTGAGTGAGATCGACGTCGCACGCGACTGAGATCGATCTCACATACTCGCGGAGCGAGAATAGGTTGCAATGGAGCCAAGCCTGTTTACAGGTGCACGCTACCCAAAGAAGTACTCTGTAGTCTATACTGAAATGGCTCAAAACAAAACCGTTTTGGCTAATTTAAAGTTTATCTGATGTAAAATTTTAAGCACCGAATGATTCGGGCCGAAACCCAGCCCTAACCCTAACCCTACTTTAGCCCTAGCCCCTAACCCTAAAAACCTTGGCAGCGTTACATACAGGGGATAGCGTGACGTGCCCAACTAAAAACCGTTAGTGCTGACACTCAAAATATCCGGATTTTAACGTTTCCCGGCCACAGTGTGCAGCTCACAGTTGGCTCGGCGAACTGGCAAACTGCAGGTATTCAAAGGGACTGGGGATGGAGGCAGGAGGGCCCTTTGGCCTTTATCGGTGAGTGTTCCCATAAGCGAGCTACCAATCAGATATGGTAAACCCAATTATTACTATTGTGGCTTTGCACTTTATTTTTCATCTTATCAAAAGAATTAGGTGTCTTTAGAGGTAAGAGGGTTGGGGTATGGTTCATTTATGAATCGTTATTCATTTTGGATTCATGCTCTCCTGCATGTACCGAGACCCCAACAGAATATGCGATCAGTTTTCAAAGAGGCAGCTTGAGATAAAGATTAAGGGGGGATGAGAATTGAGAAAGAGATAAAGATGATTTAATTTAGAAGAGGGAGTTCTAGGGAACTTGCATCATCGCTTAGATCGTGTACGAGTCAGTCTAGAGTCAGTCTAGACATAGTCTATAGGTGAAGAAGAACTTTGTGGTTTTATCTTTGGGCAGTCCAGTCATGACTCACCTTTCTTGTGATATGTATCTGGGACGCTTCCTGTGATTATTTTCTGACTTGGAATACCGAATTCATTGTTCTACACGAAATCTTGCCTTGAGGCCAAAGCACATGAGCCCTGTTTTTCTAGAATCGTGGAAAGTATATATTCTTTTCGGCAGTAGGTACCTCTCCGGCAGATGCATAATCCACAGTTGAGTAGAAAAACCCATTGTGTTCCTCCTTTTCACCCTACGTCTAGGTTTTCTAAAGGCGTGAGAGCAGAGCCATTGAGAGAGACGGTTCTGTACTGTTAGAGGGTTTTGGCTCCTAAACCTCACAACTCTAAACTCTCTCTCTCTCTTTGTACTTTTTTTTCGCAACTTCGCCAGCTCCGTGGCCTTGGTATCACTGTGGCTGTTAACAGAGCCCTAATTTGTACTTTAGCTCGAGCCCCTAATCTCGGGGAATGTCTCGGTGTACTGAGGGTGACATAACGTACTAGGAAACACCCCCTCCTCTTCAGAGGCACGTTGCGGTCTGTGAGTGAGAGAGAGAGAGATAGACTGTAGAAGGGAGAGAGGGAGGGAGAGAGAGAGACTATAGAAGGGAGAGAGAGAAAGAGAGATATAGACTGTAGAAGGACTAGGAGGAAGACGGGGTTGACGTCATTCTCCAATTGATCCGTTAGTCTGCTTTGTTTTGCCGATCTATCTATCCCTTATTAGTGCTGTGTAAATGCTTCTTTGACATATTACTCAACAATACTAATTGTCATGACTGATTGACTGGAGTAGATGCTACGTCGTGTGTGAACTAGCTGCTTACATTCAATAGTAGAGTTTTGACTTTAGAAACTATCTACCTAGTTCACAAGCACAACATATATCGCTTCACTGTTCAGTATCACAGTGTAAATTACACACAGAATATCTCGTTTTGTTTACTTTACTTTGGGCTGCATCTCTATCTGATCTACCTAGTTCTCTTCTTGGATCTCTTTTCGTTTCGATATATCCCTTGTAAGATATCCCTACATCTTATGATTTATCTAGCTCTCAGATCTTTTTCTAGTATTTTTTTGTTGGAAGGGGTTGACTCGTGCAGGTGGACTCTTTTTTGTGCAAGAGTAGAAACCGTCTGATCTTCTAGTGTAACATCAGTATCAAACTCGTGCCTCACATGGCCGATAAGTAATTAATTTGTTATGCCACAAATTTCCATTTGAATCTCCTTAGCCATTGTTCATTATGAAGGAATCTATAATATGGACGCTCGCTCTCTCTCTCTCTGGGTAGTAGGGAGGCGTTGTAAAAAAAGTACAACAATTCTTGCCAAGCAATCAGTAACATAAAATTGATTACTGTTGGGCCTGTTGCTGACACGTGACATTTGCTACACGTGCTCTCTCTCACACCCCGGGGGGAGCGTCAATTTTATGTTACTATCTTTCTCTCTCTCTCGCTCTCTCTCTCTATCTCTCTCTCTCTCTCTCTCTCTCTCTCTCTCTTTTTTTTGTCTATCTAACTATCTTTCTTTTTAGCGACTTTTAGTGACCGCGACTAATTACTAATACTTTATTTGAATGCTCCTGATTGACACTTTTCTTTCCCATTGTTGTAGTATTTTTACTTATCTTTACTTGTCAGTCATCAAGCTCTGATAGAGCGACTTTCCAACTTTTTGTCCTGTACGTATCCTACTCAACGACAAGTATAATGTTGGAGTATCTTCGTTCCTTTTTATCAACTAAACAATAACTGCTTGGTAGCTTGATAACTCTCTCTCCCCTCTCTTATTTCCCTTCTTCTCCTCTCTCATTTTCCCTTCTTCTCTCTCTGGCCGGATATTCACGTGGCAATTCACCGATACACAAAATAGGTACACAAGTCTAATTGTACGTTTAAAGATAATGATAATGACTACAAGACTGAGACAAGAAAGAAAGAGAGTGAGAGAGATAAAAGGGAGAGGGAGAGGGAGAGAGAGAGAGGGAGAGATTTCTATCGAAAAGAGGTACAATTCTTCATAGTAACTTCCAAGTAATTACTTGAGCACACCGATTGTTTTGACTTTTATGTACTCGTTCCCTCGGATGCCCAAAACCAGGTTCTTATGTCCAATAGTCCATTTCCGGATACTAAATCTTGTTTCACTTTGATCTACCGAATCCTGACACTCGCCGTTTTGGCCAGTTTTTTTCATGGAAGAAACTAGAAAGAGAGGGATAGAGAGAAGGTTTTACCGTTTCTGGTTGATTAGCAGATATATGGAATGGGTTTTCTTCGTGCCATTAGGCATTACCTACGTACTGTTTCACACAGCACAGTAGTACTCTTATTTTCACCTCTTTGTCGTAGACCTTTAAGGAAATTCCTTTGACTAAAGACCTTTGTTTGAGGGATAGAGAGAGGGAAAATGATGACAGTAGGAAAGAGGGAAAAGTGAGAGACAGTGCGTAACACTAATTTTATTATTCAGCCCATAATTTATCATGTTTATGTCCAGCGTTTAGGAATAGCGTGGTGTCATAGGTGTCATATCTTGGGTTTATTTCGCGGGTAACAAGACATTTAGTATTCATTGACACTGCTTTTGACAACTCTTTCTCCCTATCTAAAGGAGAGAATGAGTTTGAGAGCTTCTTCTTTCAAGAACATCCCATTCTTCGTTTTCGGTCGAATAATTCTCCATCCCTTTCAAAATGGCACGTGCAGCGCTATATCAAACAAAGGGATATCTCTGGCAGGAACGTGCTGCTGCTGCTGCAGGGTATCCTTTTTAGCATTGAATCTCTCTCATTAGTTAATGTAACAACCTCTCTTGTGGCGACTCTCTCATTAGTAATGTAACAATCTCTCTACCAGGAACGTGCAGGGTATCCTCCATTATTTCCCTCTTCTGTTTCCTCGCACTGCAAGAGTAAGCAGGCATATATAATATGACACATCATGAATAATATTTGTCCCATGCCAACCGCACCCATACCCTTCTCTCTATCTCTCTCTCTCTTTCTCTCTCTTTCTCTCTCTCTCTCTCTCTCCCTCCCTCCCTCCCTCTCCCTCTCCTCTCTCTCTCTCTTCTCGTCTCTCTCCTCTCTCTCTTCTCTCTCTCTCTCTCCTCTCTCTCTCTCTCTCTCTCTCTCTCTCTCTCTCTCTCTCTCTCTCTCTCTCTCTCCCTCCCTCTCTCTCCCTCTCTCCCCCTTTCTCTCTCTCTTTCTCAGGCAAGCAGAAGTCTAGGGCGGGTATGTCGTAAGGTCCAGCACGTTAAGTCCAGGGTCAAGTGAAACCAATAATTAGATAACATTAGACCTGGATGATGGATCAGTATCGCTCTCTTGTATCGCTATATTTGGATTCCCTTTTTCGTTCCTCTCTTTTCACTCCCTCATCTTTGTTTATTACACTCTCCCGACTCGGCCCTCGATGGAAATTGGAAGTCTCTTGCATTCTCTGAATCCGCGTCAGTTAGTCTCGTTCCATATATTACTTCCTTGCTTAGACCATCGATCTTCGTTTAATAAAAACCGTCTATCTCTCTATCTATCTTTCTCTCTAGTCTCTCTATCTGATCTCTCCTTCCCCCTCTATCTGGCTCGCATGCACTGCACCGGCCACTACAGTGCAGCTCTCAGTATGCGCCCTCTCTCACTTCAGCTCTATGTACTGGCACTACCAGTCACCAGTTCACCAATCCTTCCATCCCCACCACACCGTTGCAGTGAGATCGTTACTTTCACTAGAGAGAGCAGGAGTGAGATTGTTAATTTAACTATAGAGAGCAGGGGAGAGATCGTTACTTTTACTATAGAGAGCAAGAGATATTATAACACATTATCTAGCGAGAGAGTTGCTGTTGACCGCTTTGATCCAAGTTTCAATGTAATTAAATCCTAGAGCTGTTTAGGGCTAGAATCGTTGGACGAAAAATGCGATGAGCTTGTGTTGTTATGCCGCTATGGGTCGGAGGGTGGTCATCTTTAGCATCTTTGCCGCTTAGAGTTATTATACGGCTGACTGCTTCCGATCTTCCTTGCTTCTCTGTACAGCTTGTGATATGATTATTACGCTTTGCGGAAATATTCTGTAGCCGGCTTTTGTGACTAAACAATATTACCCAAATAGCTACAGACACTATTGGACACTTTTGGATATGCATTAGTTAACTTAAAACCGGTTTCAAGATGATCCAAGCACTCCTTCCGTGGGCACGACCGTGCACCAATAGTGGTCCTGACTAGTTATATTACCACTATGGCCTTGGTATTACCATTATGACTTAGCCAACTTTGCAAATAAAAAATACCTTGTAGGGACGCGGGGAGTTGTGCCTACTGTTCACACTCAGGGGCCACAGGAAACAGTCTGAGCAAGTGAAGATATGTTGGCAACCTGATTTTCCGATTCTGCTTCTAACTCTTTTTGCAGCTGACATGACATTATCATGTCAGGTTAATTTCACGGTTCTTTGACCACCGGCCAGAGAGATGAAGAGGGATATGACACGTGAGAGGTGTCTAGTAGTAGGTGAACTAGACGCGATTCACCGACTATCATCAGTTGTACGGGTTCATACATCATATATCGAAGGGAGAGGGGGAGTGAGAGAAATGGGGAATGATATATGGGATATATGCGAGAGAGATCGTTTTCACATTAAATACATTGCCAATACAGTTGAATACAGTAATTCCTCCGTCTTTTGTGCGTGTAATTTAATTGTGCCAGTATATATCTTAGCCGGCTTTGTCAGTGTTCAACCCTCGTTCCATGGTGTTCTTGTTTGAATAATGCCGGCTAGAGGTCTGCTGCTGCTGAAGGTGGGGAGAGATAGTCGAGGGAGACTGAGAGAACTACAGTCTTCAGAGGAGAGAGAAAAAGAGAGAATTACAGTCTTGAGAGTAGAGAGAGCTGTATGGTCTGTTATTGAGAGAATATTGGAGGTCGTTTGAAGCTCTAATTTCCCGATTACCAAGTAATACTTGAAGTATACAGCTCAGCTACTACTGACATAGCGTGAATGTCTGCCATGTGTTGGGCAGTAGAGAAAAGAAGAGAGGGAGAGGCCGTATAAATTTATCAGAGGGTGGTTTAACCTTTACACGTTCTTTATCTCTCTCTCTCTCTCTCTCTCTCTTTCTCTATATATATATATCTCTCTCTCTCTCTCTCCCTCTATATCTCTCTCCCTCTCTCTCTCAACCTAATTGTAAAGAAGCACACTCCAGTTTGAATTGTCGTTGTTGTCATTGACCGTGCCCCCCTTGCTTCAACTCCCTAATGGACAATGGTTAGCAAATTTTGGATGCGTTGAGGGTTTCCCCCTGTTTTCCTTCTGTCTTTTTTAAACTTGAACCCTTTAAAAAAAAGGGCCCCCCCCTCCCGGTTCCCCCAATAAATTGCTTTGTTTATTTAAAAGGGACACGCCAGGCCCCTTTGCTTTTCATTGTTTTTTTTCAGTCTAGATTTCCATATTAAATTTTACCCCTTTTCAGGGATGAATATTTAAAACGATAAGGTTTTTTTGGCCCCGGTTTCCGGGGTTAGGGAAAGAGTTCGACCGCGATATGAGCCCCCCTCGGCTCTATGTTTAAAAACAAAAGCATTATAGTGTGAGGAGAAATTGAGGTAGGGAGAGAGGATGAGAGGAGTTTGGTTTTAAAGAGAAGTTATAGTAAAATTTAAAAATAATGGAAAACCAAGATTATTACACCCGGGGCCCGGCCGCTTCTTGACTTGGGGGGGGGAGAGAGAGAGGAGAGAGAGAGAGAGGAGGGGAGAGAGAGAGGGGAAAAGAGAGAGAGAAGAGAAGGAGAGAGGAGAAGAGAGAGAAAAGAGAGAGAAGAGAAGGCCCGAAAAGGGTTTTTTTTTTTGGAGGGGGGGTTGGGGTTCAAATTTTTTGGCTGGTTTTCTCCCGGTTTTTTTCCCACGTTTTTTTAGGGTTTATCCAAAAAATGGAACATTTTTGGCTGATGTTATAAGCATATTGGCCCCAAAAAAACACAAACAATTAAAACCCCAAAAAGGGGGAATTTGGAAAAAAATCCAGAAGAACCATGTGAGGCTCCAACTCCACTTGGAAAAAACGAGGTTTTTCAAGAAAAACAAAAGTCAGTATGATTTAAGTCCCAAAAAATAATTTTACTCTCAATAAAATACTAGGTCGGGAACGGGGTTAGTCAATTGCCCGGGGTTGCGGGCTACAAATTCCTCACTTACGCGCCGGGATGGCATGCAGCTATCAACGGGGTGTGCGTTGTCTAACCGTCTGGGTTCCAATTTCCTCTCCAAGTTTGCTACATAAATTTCTATACCCACAGTAGTGAATCTAGTTTTTATTTTTCCTCTATATAATATCTCTCTCAAGTCTGCTACTAACATACCCACATGACATATATATTGCAATGTACAACTGTTTCTCTATGAATTATATTTAGATGCATGCCTTACTACTCTGTATCTCTGTATTTTCAAACTTTATTCCAACCCCGTTCTGATTTCCATCGGAGGTTCTCCAACCCTTTATTCGGGTCGTATGTGTTTTGATTTATAATACTCAGATCACTAAAAATTTAGAAAACCCGACGGGACCTTTTTCTAAGGAAACAGACCGAAAAACCCGCAGCAAAATTGCCCCCAGCACATATTATGTGTTTTATTCTTTTGTCAACAGGTTTGATTGTGATCTCCAAGCCGTCTCTATTTCTCCATCTCTATGTCTAATAAAGCTATCACTTCGACTATCTATCACTCTTTGACTCATTCTCATTTTCCTCACCTTTTTAATTTGCTCTAAAATCTCTCGTCACTATTCACTTCACTCATTTTCGCTGAGTATTCCCACAATTTTATCCTCATCTTCGTTTTTCAACTGTCTTCTGTCAGATTCATTCCTTTGGATCCATTGTATGGATAGATGATGACTCTCTCTCCCTCACTCCCACACTCTCTCCCTGATCTCTCTTTTATTGCCTTTGTCTCTTCTATTCGTCTACTTCGAATTGAAGAGTGTCGGTATATGTTTCGCACGTGATAAAGAGAGAAAGAGAAAGAGAGAATAAGCAAGATTTGAATTGGGCGTGATATACTGTCGACTGGAATTGTTCAAATTGCCCAACTTTTCCCTCCATTCCCTGCTGATGAAGTATGACAGTGTTCGCGGTTTTTTACCAACGCCCCATCTTCCACATTCACACTTCCATGCTCCCCAGCCCTCTCTCTCTCATTAACACCTTAACTCTCTATCCCTTTCTCTCTCTTTCTCTCTCCAATTTCTCTAAATTTTCAAATATCTTATCCAACTTGTGAACACTAGACAGGGTCTAGTGTCTACTAACTACTCCTTCAGACAGTATAGCACACGGCTCTCTCGTTACGGGATTTTTATCGATATAACCTGAATTGGTTCTCAACTTGGCTTGGTCAATTCCTCCTCTTTCATATCACACACGGTGTTGGCCAGGAAATCGAATAACGTGGACCTCGAGCGATAAGAGGGGATATTTTACCCCCTTATATCACTTCTCCAGTGAATATATCCTTTGTCTCTCTCTCTCTCTCTCTCTCTCTCGCTCGCTCTCTCCCTCTCTCTCTCTCTCTTTCTCTCTCCCTTTTTCTCTCACTCTCTCTTTCTCCCTATCTCCTCTTTTAGTACACTTATCTGTGCCTTATTCCAATTCCAATTGCCGTTCCTATGTCCCCCAGATTTCTTTCACATTTACCCCCCTCTCACATCAAGTGCACTTATTATGTCCCAGGATGATTCCATTCGATATAATATCATGTTCTCAATTCTATTCAATAACCCGTATATGATTCTGCAGAATTACGAAGGTCTATCTGGAACACCAGGCACACTCTCTTTTTCCCCCCAAAATGAGCTAGACCTTGTTATGTTCTACCCTTCCTTTACTTTTGGGGGAGCTCGAGCAAGCTAGACCATGATCTCTACCAGCTTCTGATTCATTCCTTTCCTTCCTTTCTTGTCGTATAATTCATTTTTCAGGCACCTCGTCCATTATGTTCTTGATATTCCCCAAGTACCCGATTCGTTCTTGTTGAGTCAACAACTTCATTCCAAGAACATGTCTATTGGCTAATATCTGCTAACTGTGTCTGACCGCCAATAATATATTATATTTACCCTTGTCTACTACTTTAAACCTTCGGCCGCAGACTGTTTGTTTGATTTCTTCGTACCTTCTTTGGTATCGATTTTGGAGCAACGGCGCTAGGTTAGAAAAGAAGGGATCGGAGCACAATCTCCAAGATTTGGAAGATTAGAGAAGGTTGGGAAAAGATATATTACTTGTACTAATGGGAATGTTTGGGGAAAGAATCATATACTTGGAGTAGGGAAAAGGAGAGGGAGAGAGAGAGAGAGAGAGAAGAGAGGAAATTTCGAGAGAGAAGTATTGACTATTATTCTTGAGGGATACTGAATTATATCCTTCTTCTTCTCTTTTCTCCTCTATTTCTCTTCTCCTCCTCTCTCTCTCTTTCCTCTCTCTTTCTCTCCTTCTCTCTTCTTCGAATTTGTTTTTTAACCATCGATACTGAGTGCTGTTGATAGATCTGTTGAGAGTGGCAAATTAATGTCCAACGTCAGTCCTTGTCTGTCATTGTATCTGTCTCTCATTTATTGGTTTCTGATTCTTATTTTCTATCGCTGATCTCTCATTGATCAAGCTGGTAGATCTGTTTTGTCATCGTTTATTTTTGCAATTTTAGATTGTTTGTGGTAGGTTTGTGCTTGTCAATAAATCGTTTAAACACTCTCTAACGTGTTCTATTGTTTATATCGGTCGTGGTTCGCAATTATTGTCCTCCCTATCTCTAATTAGGTGACCGCTCAATTATTCAAGATCTCACGGGTAATTACCCTTACACACGATCTTAAATCGCCCATGCATGACGTTGTTATTAGCAACTGCAGTTCCCTATTCATTTTCCGTTCTACCCATTCCTTCGAAATGTTCCTTTGCAGTCAGTTCTTCAAATCCTTTATCAGTTTGCGGGACGGGGACTTTGTGATTGTGCTAGACGCTCCTTGTTCAATCATCTTGGGCATGGACCAAGTCTCTCCCTGTCTCTTCTTAATCCTATCATTCGTTAAATCACCGCTTTCCCGTTTTAGTTAGGGCCTTTCTAGACGAGCTGCAATTGCAGGGTGCAATTGTAGTTTTTGTCTCGTTAAGAAAGGCCCTTAGAATTGTGCTTGTGTGTAGCGAGGACTGCTCAAGTCCCATTATGTTTTACATTCTTTATCATTATCTGATTGACCATTAAAACCCCCCTCCTCCTTGATTAGGAAACGTGTTACGAGCCATGTCAAGAACAGGAAAACTACAATACACCTGACACCGCCAGGGAAGCCTATCTACCTAAACACACCATACAATGTACGTATCTCCATATTTAGCACTCTATATGTCCTTATAAGGCCATGTGTTATGTTTCAATGCCCATATATGGTGTTGGGCGAGTAACGTCTGCTGATCAGTGCATATTATCCCCCTGTTGTTGTTTCAGAGCTCTCTCAAGGAAAGAAGCCATAGCGGATAAAGGGTCTCGCCGCATAATATAACAATGGAGAGCAATGGTAAGAAAAAGATAGAGAGAAAACGATATTGAAAGAAACATAGATGGATAGGGAGAGGGAGAATGAGAGAGAACGATAGAGGGATAGAGATTGAGAGAGAGACGGCGGAAGGTATGACACGTGTGTGTCGGGAGATAGATCAGTGGGAATTAGGATCGAGAAAATGATTGAACCCGATCACACAATCATATTGTCATCACTTGTCAGTAATTATAAATTTGAAGCAATTCATCATCAATCATCATCGCTCTCCCTCTTTTCCTCTCTATCCCTCTCCGGGCGATCTTCTAGAAAATTCATTATCAAAATTTTCGTCGGACGGTATTTTTCGGCCTTTTTGAAACTCTAGCTCTTATCTCATTCATGATAAATAGAAGTTTGAAAAGTAGTGTGACCGAATTAATATGATAGGGAGAGGGATGGGGAGCGAGAAAGAGAGAGGAAGGGAGAGAATCAGGGGAAAGAGACGGAGTGGGAGAGAAAATCCCGTCTACACTAATTATACGATATACCTGCTAAGGGGGGCTCCTCATTCATACATTTATATGCGGGGGTGTAAAGTTCCCCAAAAAAAGGGGGGGGAATCATTCAATGAAAAAAGGGGGAAAAATTTTTTAAAAAAAAAAAAAAAAAAAAAGAAAAAAAATTTTTTTGGGGTTTTTTTTTAAACCCCAAACCCCCCCCAAAATTCCCCCAATTTTTTAAAAAAAAAAAAACCCCAAAAAAAATTTTTTATTTCCCCAACCCCCAAACCCCCCAAAAAAAAAAAACCGAAATTTTTCCCCGGGGTTTTCCTTCCCAATTTTCCCCCCCCCCCTTTCCCCCAAAAATTTTTGGGGGTTTTTTTGGGGGGGGGGGGGGGGGGGGGAAAAGGGGGGGAAAAAAAAAAACCCCCCCTTTTTGGGGGGAAAAGGGGTTTTTTTTTTTTTCCCGGTTTTGGTTTTCCCCCGGGGGGTTTTTTTTTTTTTCCCCTTTTTTTTTTTTCCCCCGGGGGGAAAAAAAAAACCCCCCCCCCCCCCCCCCCCCCCCCCCTTTTTTTTTTCCCCCCCTTTTTTTCCCCCCCTTTTTCTCTCTATTTTTTTTTTCCCCTTCTCTCTCTCTCTTCTCTCCCCCCTTTTTTTTTTTTTGTTTGGGCCCTTAATTTTTTTTTAAACCCCCGAAAAATTTTGGGGGAAAAAAACGGGGGGGGGGGAAAAAAAAATTTTTCCCCCCCAACCCCCGGCCCCCCCCCCCAAAGGGAAAAGGTTTTTCCCCTTTTTTTTTTCCCCAAAAAAAAAGGGGGAGGGGGTAAAAATTTTTTTTTTTTTTTTTCCCTTTTTGGGTTTTTTTAAATTTTAAAAAACCCCCCCCTTTTTTTTTTTGGGGTTTTTAAAATTTTTTTCCCCCCCCCCTTTTTTTTTTCCCCCCCCCCCCCCCAAAAAAACCAAACCCCCCCTTTCCCGGGGGTTTTAAAAAATTTAAAATTTTTTCCCTTTTTTCCCTTTTTTTTTGGCCCCCCCCTTTTTTTTCCTTTTTTTTTTAAAAAAAATTTTTAAAATTTTTTAAAAATTGGTTTTCTTTTTTTTCCTTTTTTTCCCCCCCCCCCCCCTTTTCTCTCCCCCCCCCCCCTTTTCCCCCCCCCCCCCCCCCCCCTCCTTTCCCCCTTTTTTTTTTTTTTAATTTCCAAAATTTTTTTAAATTTTTTTTTCTCCCACCCGTCTCTCTCTCTCCTCTCTCTCTCTCTCACTCTATCTCTCTCTCTCTATCTCTCTATCTCTCTCTCTCTCTCTTTCCAGATATAATGGTCAATTGTATGTCTCTTATCACCCCTACTGCTAAAGTAAATATAGCTTGGAACAGGGTACAGCCGGGGAGTGATATATCATCGCACATCAAGTGATTGGCACGGGACCTGCCGTACTAGTCACCCAATGCCGCTCTCCCATTGGCTAGACACGGTCACGTGACCTTCAATTCTTCGCCCTGATTGGTTGTCTCCCATATACCCGCTCTAGCAAAGGGAGAGGGAGAGAGAGCTATAATATACAAGCTTCTTTTAGTGCAATTTCTCGTTTTGTTGGGCTATGTTCTTTAAATCGGAGCCATTGACACCAGACCACCCGACTATATTTTCCAGTAAGTGAAAATGAGGCGTTACCATGGTAATTATCAGCCGATCAGTCGCCATGGTAACCATCTTGTTACCTCTCTCTCTCTCTCTCTCCCGGTCACACAACAATTACACACACTCACAATGTCAGTAGCTGTTGACAACCAATTGAACAAGCTTTCAGACTCCTTTCTTGCGCCCTTTTTGTCTCTACCTTTTTGTCTCTAGCATTTATTTTGGCTATGTCCAAGTCAAGTCCACATATGTACTACTTTTTGCGAGGATCAATCGATGATAACAGTTGTTTCTGTCACTTTCCAGTGCTACTCTACCTGATCGCCCTCGTCTCTCTCTCTCTCTCTCACCCTCTCTCCCTCTGATCTCTCTCTCCCCCACCCTCTCTTCTCTCACTCTCCTTCCCCTTCTCTCTATCTTTTGAGTGCCAATTTGCATACAATGTTTTGTAACAGTTTTTCTGACAAGCAACCTTGTCTGATGTACTACAGCTCTATAGCGTGCGATTATACCATGATCACTGATCAGTTTATTTTATCTTTTTGTGATTTGATTCGGCCCCTCGCTCTCTTTCTCTGGGTGTGACTTGTCACAATCTACATTAATGCTAATTAGAAAAAGACCCTCGGAGAGTGATTAGTTTCAGATCATAATATCAATAAACCAGGTTCTCTCCCACTATTATATCTCTCTCTCCCACTATTATCTCCCTTCTCTCTCTCTCTCTCTTTCTCTATCCCTTCTCTCTCTCTCTCTCTCTCTCTCTCTCTCTCTCTCTCTCTCTCTCTCTCTCTCTCTCTTTCTCTATATCTCTCCCTTTCATTATCCTTCCCTTCTCTCTCCACCCCCCCCCCAGTGTTCAGCTCTCTTACCTTTATCAGTTGACTTTCCTTCACATACAGCGTTGTTTGCTTTGCAGTAGCTGGCTTTCAATTTCACTAAAACACCCATATTATAGTGGTCTTTGACAGGTTTCAAGTTCCATACCTATAACTCCAGTCGGACGTTGGGTGTGAACCATACGTCACACTGTTGTAGGTCTTTCAAAGTTAGGAGGTTTCCGGAAACAGCTCAAATGCAGGGTTCAACTCAAACGAAGGGGAGCTCAAAAAGTGGGATTTTAATTATTTAGAGCTGCAATTTAAATGCCGGGGCACGATTGTGGAACTAAGAAAGATAATGAGAGAGAAAGAGAGCCAAGGACAGAGAATGATAGAGAGAGGGATAGAAAGAGAAAGAGAGAGAGAGAGAGAGAGAGAGAGAGATAGTGAGAGAGAGAGAGAGAGAGTGAGATAGAGAGTGAGAGTGAGAGAGAGAGAGGGAGTGAGAAAGGATAAAATGATTGATAGCGAGATAAATAGGGCAAGGGTTAGGTTTTGGGTGTTACGAATTTTGTGAGCCTGGTACGATCTTCGGCTGAGTTGTAGTGCTAAGCGATAACAACGATAGAGGGAGAGAGAGAGAGAGAGAGAGAGAGAGAGAGAGAGAGAGAGAGAGAGAGAGAGAGAGAGAGAGAGAAAGAGAGATAGTGAGAGAGAATGAAAGATAGAGAGAGAAAGAGAGAGAAAGATAGAGAAAGATAGAAAGGAAGACTAATGACTCTAAATTACCCAATGGGAGAAAGACTCTTACTTGAAATATTGCCGTCCTAGGACTGTCTTGTAACAGTATATTTAACACAACTTGACCACCGTGTTACGCTACGACTATCACCAACCTCCCAGCTCCGTCCGTCAAGAAAGGAGTTTATCACTTTTAGTCCTCTTTAAAGCACTTCGATAGACTGTAGGCCAGTCACTTTTTGCTTAATTGGTGAACTGAGACATAACAAAGGTTTTCCACTTGCATTGTACTCCTATGGGGTCCCAGAAACACCAGAAAAATTGTTCACTCCAACCGAGGTGAAGAAAGTGCCCAAAATGGCCACGCCCTTTTTGCCTGTATTTTCAGCCTTGACCAAAAATAGCAACTTTGCTTTGGATTGGAGTAGAAACGTAAATGAGGGCACTAAAATGTGTAGAATGAGCAGCAGAATCGATTGGTACCAAGCAGAAGTCGTTATCTCATCAGGTTCGAGAGATAATTGGATAATTAGGTATGCGCATAACCGTTTTTGAGCCATATGGCTATAGCCGCTCAGGAGCGGTTTCAGAAATTTTGCTTCACAGGAGCTTGTTCAGCATATAAAAATTAGTGGGGGTAACAAATATGAAGTTTTTATCGCATAAGGTCAATGAGTTATTCAACTTTAAAGATCGAAAAATGAGGGTAAAATGAAGGAAAATGAACCAAATTTCGACTTTTTACCCCCATTTTTCGATCTTTAAAGTTGAATAACTCATTGACCTTATGCAATAAAAACTTCATATTTGTTACCCCCACTAAATTTTATATGGTGAACAAGCTCCTGTGAAGCAAAATTTCTGAAACCGCTCCTGAGCGGCTATAGCCATATGGCTCAAAAACGGTTATGCGCATACCTAACTATCCAATTATCTCTCGAACCTGATGAGATAACGACTTCTGCTTGGTACCAATCGATTCTGCTGCTCATTCTACACATTTTAGTGCCCTCATTTACGTTTCTACTCCAATCCAAAGCAAAGTTGCTATTTTTGGTCAAGGCTGAAAATACAGGCAAAAAGGGCGTGGCCATTTTGGGCACTTTCTTCACCTCGGTTGGAGTGAACAATTTTTCTGGTGTTTCTAGGACCCCATAGGAGTACAATACAAGTGGAAAACCTTTGTTATGTCTCAGTTCACCAAACGGCCCCAAAATGACAAAAAATGACTGGCCTACTGGTTCAGCAGGTCTTTCAAAAGAGCTCGGTCTGAGCTTTGTTGCGTATTTGTCGGCGAAAATAATATTGTAGCAATATAAGACTGTCCAACGAATTGTCAGATCTAGCCGCTCACATGGTTTAACTGTGGGTCTCTTTTGAAAAGTATGTCCGCATTTCTGATTCAAAGGATAGATTGATTATGCTCTGTCTCTATAGCAACAGTTATAGCCAATCCCTCCCTCTAATCAAAGTTACTATCAGCACATCTATATCGCCGATTAATCGCAGCTTTCTGTTATAGACGCCTTTCAGCAGCTGGGATTGGTTGACAGGGTATCAGTTTTGCTTGAGGAGAGCGGTTGTTTCAGATCTCAATTCGTTTGATCCCGCGGTACGGTTCCTAATCTCGCGTAGCTCTGAGATTAAATCTGGGAGGCCCAATCACAACGGAGACAAAATCTAATACTGCTCAGAAAAAATATATATTCAACAATAATCCCCCTCATTTCTCTCTCTCTCTCTCTCTCTCTCTCTCTCTCTCTCTCTCACCCTCTCTCTCACTATCTTTCTGTTTCGCTTGCATGTCTTGGATGCCTGACCTCACCTCAGAAAGCTACTTACTGTAACATGTGCCGGGGGAGAAGAGCTTGGTGGTGGCTAGGAGAGAAGAGCTTGGTGACTGGCGGAGAAAGGGCCGAACTCTCTCTCTCTCTCTATCTTTCTATCTCTCTCTCTCTCTCTCTCTCTCTCTCTCTCTCTCTCTCTCTATCTTTCTATCTCTCTCTCTCTCTATCTTTCTATCTCTCTCTCTCTCTCTCTCTCCCTCTCGCGGGGGTGCCAGGAACGAAACATGACTAAATCCTCGGTGACTGGCACATCGTCGTGGTCACGTGATAAACTCAAAACTCTCTATCGGTCACGTGATTCTTATCAGTGAGGGGGACACGGTTTTACAAGTTTCCAAAATGATCTCCCCCTTCCTGGACGCCGGGGTATTTAATCCTACATAATGTAGTTTCAATTTTACTTTTCGGGTATGTCTTTGCTGTAAAACTTGTTCGCCAACTGGGTCCCCGAATTCCCTTGTTATTTTCTAACCCCAGGCAAGAATTCCCCATTTGGTCCGATACAGATCTCCCTTTGTATTTATTTTGGTCATTTGGAGAGTCTGATCAGTTCTGCCTCGTACCTGGAACCATACCATGAATTCCATTTTCCAATTTACCAATTAATGAATTGTTTCACGGCTTAACGGTTCCGAAACAATGATAACATCAGCTCTCTATCTCTCTATCTCTCTCTCTCTCTCTCTCTCCCTCCCGGTGAATGAATGGTGATAACAAACTTAACTCGATTGATGGATTGAGGTGAAATTGAGTGCCATTTTGATATTGTCACGGGATCGGAAGACGTGAGTATCCAACCGGTGGAACTGCTCAGTTCCTCGATTACCTTTCATGCTCTTGTTCTCTGTGATGGGAGTTCGCACGAGGCAGTCTAACAGTCGCCAACTTGCTTCTCTCTCTTCCGGCTTTTACTGGAATCGTTTACCCGCATATACCAATCGTAACGAAAACGCAATGCAGTTCCCCATCTACCGTTACTAAATAGTAATACTACGCGAATATAATGTACGTATGTGGGCCGTGCCTGTCACGTCTTGTTACAGTCAGAAAGGTGTGGCTTCTCTCCCCATCCCCCGTCTATCTTTCTATCTTTCTATCTTTCCCTGCTACTGACCATCTCTCTCTTACCAGCAATCGCTTTTATATATCCCAAGCTTGTTTACAAGTCAGTATTTTCTATCCCATATATTATGAATTGTTTTAGGGTGTAACACATATAATCGGGCTTGATGAATTGATGCAAAATACAGTTCACAATCGGGACTGCTTTGGTATTTGACAGATTGTGTATCACATGGTAAACACGTGGTTTCACGTGACATTCAGCGCACCAGGCCGAGAGAGGAACGTACACAAAGACACGGATTCTCTCTCTCTCTCTCTCTCTCTCTCTCTCTCTCTCTCTCTCTCTCTCTCTCTCTCCCACTCTCTCTCTCAGTGTCTCTACGTGTAAGAGTGTTCTGTGCCAGCCTCCCATCTCTCAGCCTCCTAGGACCGACTGTCACGGACATTATCCATTGGACACAGCCTCCTCTCACGTGTCTCCCCGTCCTGCGCTCTGATTGGCTTGTTACCCCTCACGTGATCTCCGCAAACGGCGCTGATTGGTTAACAACCCTCCCCACGTGATCCTCGTCAGAGATTTCAGAGAGAGAGAGAGAGAGAGAGAGAGAGAGAGAGAGAGAGTCGTAGAATATGTTTGAGTCTCGGATGTGTAACTAGACCGAAGGAGGTTGTTGTGTCTGGGCCCTGTTACATTTTAATTGTTACAATTAAAACTTTTGCTTGTTTTGCGGAATTAAAAACGTTAGTTTTAGCTTGTTGTTTTAACATTTGTTCATAGATTTGAGTTGATTCAACTTGCCGTCTCTGACATGCCTATAACAATCAGCGAATGTTGCCCCTTAAATAAAATATGTCACAATACTGTCACAATACAGCTTTTATATTTTTAAATAGTTTGCCATTTCCGCTTTCAGCCTCCTGCGGCTAATAGTTATCATCTGTAACCTGTAACACTAGTTCCTCCGGGGAAGGTTTGATGTCAAGAAAGATGTCTTTAGCAAGGCTCGTTGCACAGTTATGCCACAACACTTGACCGGGGTCATACCACGGTGATCCTCCTGCCCAACACACTCAGTAACACCCTTCACACAGCAACCACACACATTTATTAGAGAGAGAGGGAGATAGAAATAATAACCACACACTCACGGCATTATTAGAGAAATCGGGTATCGGGTTTTAAGGAAACCTTACCAGTTCAACTCTCAGCTGATGCACTGTGCTACCCTGACACGTGTACTCTATCTCAACAAGTTCTAACTGTCTTCATTTCTAGTCTTCATTTCTAGAATGCATTCTAGCTTTTCTGTTTCACATTTCTCGAATCACCCTGTATTAATTTGTTGAGTAAGGGGTTACCCAGCAAGTATTAATTGTGATTTCTCAAACTAACGAAGACTTCCCTTCCTTGTCTAGGTTACAACCCGATCCCCTACAACAACTTCAACCTTTCAAAGTAAGTTGTTCACCTTCTTCTTGAATTAATGCTAGCAATCCTTTTTATTGAACCTATTTAAACATCGAATGTTGATTGTTACCGTTCCTATAATGAGAGTTTGTAAGAGCCTATGTGATTAGAAGTTGGAAGACTGATTATCTGTATAACGTACGGCCTAATACTGATTATAACACGGCCCCTCCCTTCTTTCAGTCAACTGTTGACACCTCCTGGTTCGGACCCATCCTACTCACCCGACCAAAACGGTAAGAAATGAGAGAGAGAGTGATATTGTAGGAAGAGAGATAGTTTAGCATAGGTTAGAGAGCAATAAAGTTGTAGGGAGAGCTAGAGGGAGATTGAGAGAGAGATGATAGAGAGAAAGTGATAGAAAGATAGTCCCGTTCAGTACCTGGTGTGTAGGTTCTGCAACCTCTCCGTTTGCTGGCTTCTTATCTCCTACTGAGCCACGAGCTCTAGCTGCCTGGCACACACACACACCCGGGGTCCTTTAATCCAGACCCCTTGGAACCCGTACCATGCTGAGAGGGAGAGAGAGAGAGAGAGAGAGAGAGAGAGAGAGAGAGAGAGAGAGAGAGAGAGAGAGATATAGAGAGAGAGAGAGAGAGAGAGAGAGAGAGAGAGAGAGAGAGAGAGAGAGAGAGAGAGAGAGAGAGAGAGAGAGAGAGACCCAAGGGAGATAGAAAGGGGGAGAAGAGGGAAGTCTTCGATGTTCGTGTGTTAAAACACTGTGCCTGGATCGCTATGGGACTTGGTGACCGGCGTCACCCTATCATCTCAACCCCCTCCCGCTACTATCAGTTTCCGCTTTTGCCGTGTTTTTGCCCCGCACGAACTGCCAATACCACACACTGGCACACGACAATAATTTTATCGGTGAGGCCATGATTGCCAACCATTGCCTTGCTCGACCCTCTCTCTTTGTGCCCTGATTTGAACAAAACAACCCTCGCCTTTAACCAATCCATCAGTTCCACTCCCCTCCTGAGTCCTGTTGCTAGGTTACTAACCCCCCTCCCCGTTGCTAGGTTACTAACTCCCCTCCCCGTTGCTAGGTTACTAACTTCCCTCCCCGTTGCTAGGTTACTAACTCCCTCCCCGTTGCTAGGTTACTAACTCCCCCTCCCGTTGCAGGCACTCCACCAAGTGCTAGGTACACTTCCCGTACCCGTGCTAGGTTACAACTACCCCCCTATGCTAGGTTACTAATCCCGCATCTCGTTGCTAGGTTACCAACCCCGCATCTCGTTGCTAGGTTTTCTACTACCGGCACCCCCGTTGCTACGGAGGTCATACCTACTACGCTGTTATACAACCAAGTCTGCAAGGAACAATACACCACCTCCCATTGCTAGGACTAACCCCCGCATCTCGTTGACTAGGGTACAACCTCCGCTCCCAGGTTAGTATTCCTTCCCCCGTGCAAGAGCAGTACATAAGGAGGATATACAACCTCCTTCTCTCAACCATCCCTCCGCAGCTACCAACCCATCTGCATACTAACATCCTCCCCCGTGAAAGGTGAGAAGTAGTTTAATTGGTTTTGGAAACCAATTGTTTCACTGGTTATTATGAAAACTAGCAGCTAGACTTTTTACAATCCCCAACAAGTGTCACCTAATTAATCACCCACTACCCACAGGTGTCACTAATTAATCACCCACTACCCACAGGTGTCACTAATTAATCACCCACTACCCACAGGTGTCACTAATTAATCACCCACTACCCACAGGTGTCACTAATTAATCACCCACTACCCACAGGTGTCACTAATTAATCACCCACTACCCACAGGTGTCACTAATTAATCACCCACTACCCACAGGTGTCACTAATTAATCACCCACTACCCACAGGTGTCATCTAATTAATAACCCCCTCCCCCTATAATAGGTGTCACCACAGCAACAAGTTTCACCTGGATCATCTACAGCAGCCATGACGAGCAACCTGGCTACATCTGCTAACCTTCAACTATTCATGGTAAGGGGTTGCCTAGCTCGAGTTAGAACATAACAAGTAAGGGGGATGCAGTAAGTGCTGATAGAAGTTGTTTGTGCTGCGTCTGGAGGAATTGCTACTTACATGTAGGTAATTGAACGAACACGGCGGTAACTAATTTTTTCTACACACGTTGGATTGAACCCACATTAACCCCTCTTTCCCCTCCCCAGCGATCGATGCAGGGCGGATTTGCGAATGTAACTCCGGAGCAGCAGCAGCGACTGCTATTACAAGAATCAGAGGCCCGGAGACTCAGTCATATCAACTCTATTGCCGCTGCAGGGTAAACTGAAATTTATAAATTCATGTTATCTCCTTTCTAGTCACATAAATTTCTAAACACCCTTTATGAATTATGCCACTATTACAGTCAGACACGGGGACCTTTCTGTCACAGCTAAACACCCCTTTATCTTACAGTTACAGTCAGACACTACCCACCACGTTGGAGCTAAGTAGCACCCGTAAAAAGAGGAAGATGGGATCCCCAAGTAACAGCCAACAGACACAACCCATCAAATCTGAACCGGGAAAAACTCAACCTGAACACGGTATGACAGTTTGAACACCTTGCCCCAATTCCCATGGCAACCGCTCTTATCAAGTCAAAAAACCTTGCCCCCTCATGAAATAATAATCCGAGGCCGTCGTTTTTGGTATCTAAACTACCACTGTCTATGCCCATATTTAGCACTGACAATGCCCATGTTTAGATTATAGTGACGCTGACCAGGAAACTAACTCGGAGAACTACAGATCTCTCCCGTGGACAGAGTACAACAGGGAGAAATGGGCAAGGATGCTGGATATGAGCGGGCAACCCATGTGAGTTGGTTTTAGAATTAAATTAAATAAAGACTGTATCAGCACAATCTTGATTAACTTTTTTCGCCCAACCACATGTCCCAAATCCTGTGTACCACAGTTTTGCAGTACTAATTACGTCCCGCGCCCCGCAGATTTCCTTGTCATGTCGGCGCACCTGTGTATAAAATGCGCGCGTGTACATTCGAGCGTGGGAAATGTATACATTTCACACTTCACTTTTTGAATCATTCAGAGTCAAGTTATTACAATCAACCCTTGAACTATCGCTTATAATTAAATCATATTTATGCGTCCTTAGCACAGTAAATATACTGGACTTTCCTAACTAAACAATTATAATCCTTGCAGTGACGGATTCAAATACACTGTGAGTGCCGACAAGGGATTCGTACACTCTGAGGCACATGCAGCTTTTGTTAGCCAAAAGAAGAACCACTTTCAAGTTACCGTCTCTGCGTATGGTGTCACTGGGGCAAAGTACTTGAAAGTTGAGGTAGGTGTGACTCAACCGTTGTTCATTTTGAATTGCAGGAACTCTCGACAGTCGACACTATTCAAATATTTTGAATACACTTGTCTGAAGGTGACTTTTCAGGGATTTATTTATCTCAGCTCCCTAACCCATTATTTTCCATTCAGAACGGCTTGGAGGGTATTCGTGGTTTTCACATAACGTTACACGGCTTTAAGAATGAGAATAAAGACCACTTAATACCAATCAACCAGAGCACCGTAGAGAGACAAAAATACAGCCTTGACCCTCAGAGGTAAACTTCCAATATCGGCTGGCTTTTTGCTAAGTTCAAATGGTCATATCTCCGGTTCCTGATAATTATGTAGACTTCATCTTTGTTACCCATATTATTAATTATTTCACAACGTGCAGGGTTGAATTCCAAAGTGGAAGCCTGACCAAGACAATTCCACGGCTACACTTTAGCGCCACGACTGAAAATAACATGAGAAAAAAGGGGAAACCTAACCCTAACCAAAGGTAAGGAGATGTTTAGTTGAATCAAGTTATTATTTTCCCTATTAGCTGTCTTTTGTTCTTGAGCAATTAGCCTACGTTTGGTTGAGTTTCTGCTCCGATGGCAGCATCTTGAGATCATTATTACCCTCTCATCTCATCGTCCCAGGTTTTTCTCCCTGGTGGTATCTCTCAACGCAGAGACCAACTCTGGCAAGGTGTACCCAGTGGCAATTTGTATCAGTGACAGGATTATCGTGAGGGCGAGCTCCCCCAGCAACTTTGATCTGGAACAACAACTGTGGGAACGGGTCGATGCGTCCTCTATCAGATATATGGTACGCTATACTGTCTGTCTGTCTGTCTGTCTGTCTGTCTGTCTGTCTGTCTGTCTGTCTGTCTGTCTGTCTGTATGCATCTCTATCTCTCTCTCACTCTATCTCTGTGTTTGTGTCTCTCTCTCTCTCACTCTCTCTCTCACTCTCTCTCTCTCTCTCTCTCTCTCTCTCTCTCTCTCTCTCTCTCTCTATCTCTCTCTCTCTCTCTCTCTATCTATCTATCTATCCTCTCCCAGGGTAATGTTGGTATCAACATGGAACGACCAGAGCATGCTACCCTCGCTGTCGGTGGGAATCTTCTCGTCTCTGGGAATATCAATCAGTACAGGTACAGAGATATCATTCTATGTTTGGCACATCTAAAACTGGGCGTGATATATGTAGCAACCGGGCAAGTTGAACTAATAATTATAATTCGAACATGTTCCTAACCCAGTGACCGGCGAGTGAAGGAGAATATCAGACCGGCAAGTACTGCTGATGAGCTGAACAAGGTGAAACAGTTGAACCTCTACAAATATCAGTACACTGAGGACTTCTCAAAACAGAATAATATCGATGTGGATGAGCCACAATTTGGTGTTATCGCTCAGGAGGTATGTGTTGTCTCCCACTACACGCGATGTTATAACTAGACTACATTATTGCGATCCCTAACAATGTCAGTAGAAATAATTAAATTATTAATATCCCTAACAGGTACAAAACATCCTCCCGGATGCGGTTAAACGAGATGGTGGTGGGCATGACGGTGACGCCAGTTCCAGTACCAGTTCCAGCTCCAATCTGCTGACAGTTAACAAGGACAGGATCTACATGGCAGGGGTTGGTGCGGTGAAGGAGCTGAGTGGAATTACTGACGATATTATTGAGAAAATTGATCACCTTGAACAGGTTAGAAAGTTAGACAGTGATTCATCAGTTTATACTCATATTCTTGCCCTGTTCGACCCTTTACAAATGTTAAGGAGGATTAGAACATAACAACATTCTGGTCCGAGACACATCACATTGTAGACAGTTTCTTTATTGTTAACGCCGATAACTTTGCGTGCAGGTGAACACAGGCCTGGTTGATCGGTTCAAGAGGAAGTTTGGGAGTAAGAGTACACTAAACTCCAACTTTACCAAGTGTAGCAGAAAGCAGAAGAGCGTCTTCTCATCAACTGGTTAGTGCATGTTTTAGTATTTTTACTCCGTTTCACATCTCCGTGAATGTGCCTTTAATGTCTAAATAGTCGGGTGTTTCGTGACCCTTTCCTCACCCCAATGTTACTCCCTCCCAGATTCCCTAAAGTCCAATTCGAGTGTCAGGAAGTCTCTGCGAATGATGCAGAAGACCCCTAACTATCCCCTCCCCCAGATTCCCTAAAGTCTAATTCGAGTGTCAGGAAGTCCCTGCGAATGATGCAGAAAGCAGTGTGTGCCCTCTCAGGGGTGGTGATCCTCTGTCTCGCTGCTGTTATCTGCATGTTTGTAGTAATGCACCACAATGCTAACATCGTAACCTCCCATCACCCAATTGCTAAACCAAGCGACAACAAGGTAAGATATGGAGGATCTTATGATTTTTTAAAAAAACAGCGATTTAGATCTATCTTAGTACTGGTAAATTTTAGCAGTACATACTAAGATTTAAGAATTTAAAATCAGAATCTTTCGGCTGAACTTTGTTAGGCGTCATCAGGATCATATAATAGAGTGGATTCTTATAACTAATCACTCTCTCCCCTCCTGCAGTCCATCCCAGTTCCACCTACGGACTCTGCGGAACAAACCAAGACGGTGGTGATGCCCTACACGTACGGTCCCTCTCACACACCCCCACCCCCGATACACCCTGATATATTTGATACTGCAAACTGTGATATTACCCAGTTCCCTGGTCTCAGTAGCAGTAAATATGAGCTACAGTACAGTCAACAGGGCAAACGGTAATATGATGATAACTTTAATTGTTAGGTTGTGTAGTTAGTTAAATGTGTATTTGTCATGCCTAAACATTTCTAAATTCGTGTGTAAACACTACCCACTAAACACACATATCCACTGTTTACCTGTCTGGCGCCGCCGACCCCATCTGAGCGCACCCATCTGGGCATCTGAGCGCACTGTCGAATCAAATTGGGGCCAGACAGCAGTTTACTTACAACTAACACTAACTACCTCAGTTTGGACTGCAAGTACACGGTGAGCTTATCGGTGGAAGAATACGCTATGTTAACCAACAAGAACTACCTTACCGTCGATATTGTGTGAGTATGAATATACATTTATTACTGTTGTGATACTAAGCTCTTGCTCGACCATGTGCCCCCCCCCCCCCCCCCCCCCCCCCCCCGGGTTTGAACACAAAACAAGTGACACAAACCAAACAAAACCAATCCACCTAATCGACCTTCTTCTTGATCTTCCAGGCCGGGCCAGTCGGGAGTTAAATCCCAGAGATGTCAGTTTAAAACAGGATCCTGTACAACATCAGCTAATGGCAATAATATCTTTATGTCAAACCACTCTCCTCTGAATCACACTGCTATAGAGGCACTCCAGGGAAAAGCGTCGAGGAACTCACCCACCAAGCAGGTTAGAATTGAGATCTTGGAATTATCATCCACTTAATTGTCATGGCTCTTTGGACTCAAAAACAGCCGATTCTTCAACTTATTTATTCAGAAACTGAAATACTGTGTTGCAACTCTTAGGCTAGAGCCTAGAACATACCGGTTATTTTTCACTAAAACCATACAATTTCTTCAGTTGACGGGTCAGAAGCAGGAGTTTACATTTTACCTTGTATCCGGAATCAGCAAGATAACTTCCCGGATCCGACTTCTTCCCTCATCCGTAAGTAGTAGGATTCATCGTTTTATTTTGAATGATGTGTGATCAATGGGAAAGGCATGGAGATTAACGCTCGTTTCGTATATAGTGGCATATCCCCCTATTCCCAGGCGTCATGTCCTATTATATAATAACCCCCTTATTACCCTGCCCTCCCAGCTGCCCCCTCCCAGCTGCCCTCTATAACCCCTCTCCTGTTTCCCCAGGCGTCTTGTCACGAGTGTTGTCACGTATCAGGGGGAGAGTACCTGGACGTCCACTACAGCTTCACATTTACCTGTCCAAAGGATAACAAAGATAACAGTAAGTTATATATGTGGTAATTGGGTAGTTATCATATTAGAGGGGTGATTGATGTGTCATTATGTAATTCAAAAAGATGGTTTGGGATCAGGAGACCACTCCAAGTATTCTGGCAGCTGTTAGATCAAGATGCAACTTTCTAACATGTTTTATTTCAGATCAGTATAAGATTATCACAACTTGAACCAGCGCAGCAGCCGTGTACCACATAGATGACTGTTATTGAGTCACACAAGAATGGATGGATTGAACTGGACACAAGATGGACAAGTGAACAACACAATCATGATACGGCCGTCAGAGACTGAGCTAAACACTGCACAGACATGTCAAAATAATAAGCCTCTTATAAATATGTCTTTGCTTTGATATATAAGACAATTGATCTGAAACTGAGATTGAGAGCTGAGAGTACTATTACTGCCACAATCAGTATGTTGCAACTTGCAACATGAACATGTTGCTGAAACGGAAAATGAAATAAACAATAATTATCTCGGGATCTGGAAGTGGATGTATTTCTAATTCTATACACGATCAATCTTAAGACTTTTCTACTTTTTTACATTTTTAATTCTCTTGACAATACGTGTATTTTACATTTTTTCAACAGCAACAAAAAACAGGAAATCTGAACCCTGAATCGTTGGAACTTAACATTACGCGCGCATAAAGTAAGAGTTCAATGCATTTAGTTGTCGCGCGTGCGCGGCGCGGATCTACAGATTGTGTATTTTATTTGGCGATAAAATCAAAATCACGATCCGAACTTTTTTAAGAAAAACTGCTCTGCAGCTGTTTTTCCGTTTTTAGAGGAAAGGGAGACCCCCCCTGTTTTGTTCATTCAAAAGCAAAAATGTGTCGAATAACACCAACCACTAAATTGAACTCATTTGCAATGAGGATATCCTTTGATATGGTAAATTTTACTATGTTTACTTTGGAAATTGCCTACCAAACATACTTAAAATGAACTCCTGTTATTTTCCAGCCAGTCTACACCTGAACTGCCAGTTGCCAAGGAGCCTCCACCACCTCCTCCGACTGGAAAGAAGTCCAAGATAAAAAAGAAGGCCACACCAGAGTTCAAGTTTTCCCTCAAATACAGGGGCGAGGAGGTCGAGGGGACTGGGAAAACAAAACAGGACGCGAAACATAATGCAGCAGAGGTAAAGTAGTCTTAATCCAATTTGGTGGGCTAAAAAGTAAATGATGTGTGACTTGTTAGTTGTTGTCCAGGGGTTAACCGTCCACTAAACATTCTAACACCCTTGTTCCATGGGCCGAATTACGCAGCAGAATTACGCCTTGTGCATAAGCAACCCAAACCATTATTAGGCAATGGTAGACACGTTAAAGGCTAGATTCCCCAAGGAGCTGGCTAGAGAAGATTCAACAGATGAAGAGGTAAGAAAGATATTTTGTTTGCAGCTGGCATGTTCCGAAATGTTTATACATATTTGGTGTTTTGATTACCCAACCTCTCATTAATAAAGATTGGAGCAGTCTGAATCCCATTATTTTGACTAACAAAATTCTCATCTCAGGATGAGTTGTACAGAACGATGGAAGAAAAAGGCCTCTCAGTGTCCTGGGAGTACATCAAGGAGGAAGTGATTGGGACTGGAAGGAGGAGGTTTACTGTCCGGTGTGCTGTCTCCAGGGATAGACTTTCTGTTGAGGTACGTGTACTTTACTTTAACCATGTACTCGTTTTCAAACACCAGCACTCACAAGTTCCACCCTTGCCTGGGCCCTGGCTAGACTGTGTTTCGGGCGCTCCGCCCCGCCCCCTTCCTTTACAAATGTAAAGGGTTGGTTACGAAGTCACCCCTAATATTTCATATATATTTCATCCGTGAGCTCGCGCCCACCGGGGCGCTCGCGTGGAGGGGTAATTACATTACCAATGTAAAGGGAGGGTTAGAACATAACAATTCCAACCTAACTAAACTGGAAAACATGAAAATTTGCTAAACTTGGACACTTTTAGGGTATAGGAGAAGATAAGAAGACAGCTCGATTAGATGCTGCGAGGAAGATTCTATCTGAAGAAAACATTCGACCCGCAACCCCTCCACCGCCGAGGCCTCGTAAGGGCCCAGGAAAGAAGAATAAAGGAAAATCAGCTGAAGAGTCTGAGATAGAGGTAAGTGGTAAGATGGTATTGGTATTGCAGCTTGCTCGACCCTCTCTCCAGTCTCCATGTCCACTGCGTGCAGTAAAGGAGAGTTGGAACATCTTAGGTATGTTCCAACCCTCTTAGGCTAAGATGGTAGCTATCACTCGAGACATGCCATGTCTATACCATGGACTCAGTATGCTATGATGATCTTATCCGATATAATTAGCTCTCTCTGGGTATTTAATTAATCGAACCCCTAATTATAGGACTGTGTGGAGCCAATAGCCCGTCCTCCTTCCCCACCTCCCCCACCTCCGAGACGTTTTGAGGATGCAATAAGCGTGCTTCAGGAGTACCTCATGAGTAACAATTTGAATCTCCCAAACTACTCAGCCGTGCAGGATGATATTACTGGATACTATACTGTAACGTAAGTGAGATTGTTACTTTTATTAAAGGGAGAAAAGGGAGATTGTTACTTTTATTAAAGGAAGAAAAAGGGAGGTCGTTACTTTTATTAAAGGGAAAAAAGGGAGATTGTTACTTTTATTAAAGGGAGAAAAAAGGGAGATCGTTACTTTTGTTAGAGAGAACAAAAGTGAGATTTTGACAGTCTGTCGTACACATTTTACTGAAGGGAGCATGAGCGAGATTGTTACTTTTCTCAAGAGAACATTTTTATGCGAGCTGAAATCTTTTATTAGCGAGAAAGAAGCTTCTAGACCAGTCGACACATGTTCGAATTGTCGACATACTGCATGACTGTAACATCACGCACAGTGCAGGATTTTGTGAGGGAACCAGTTATTCCATAGAATTTTTCACAGAGTCCTCTGTTTCAGATGTAAGCTGTGTAATTCAACTGATAGTGCAGTTGAGTTCTCAGCGAGTGGGAAGAAGAAACAAGAAACAAAACACTACGCTGCTGATGGAGTTCTGAATATTCTGGGTAATTAGTTAATTTAATAAGTTAACTGCTAATTATTATCGGGAAACTGGATTATGATATCCTGGATTTATCCTGGATTATATCCCCTGATAATAATTTCCTATGCTGTTTAGGAGTAACAGAGAAACCGCAAAAGAAGAAGAAACAAAAAGGAAAGAAACGTCTGCAGACAACACCAGTTTTACCTTACCAGAGCGTGCCAACTGGTCAGTTAAAGTGAGAGTGGACCGGATCAGAATTGGACAAGTTTGGTGTAGGTGGTAGAGATTAGCTTTCTGAGCATTTTGCGTTTCTGCCGCTCAAAATCGACCCACCCATCACTGAGATATTTTTGTTATGTTGGGAGAATTTCTGCTGGATCAATATTTATCAAACAGGATAGAAACAATCCTTGTGTTTTACTAACACATTCTTTAAATTTGCAATATGCTAACTTGCATTGTTCTGCTTCTGTGCATGAACATGTCAACCTCATATTCAGAATGTGTTAGGAAAACATGATGATTGTTTCTATTCTGTTTTTTACATACTGATTAAACAGGAGTTCTCCCAACATAACAAAAATATCTCAGTGATGGGTGGGTCGATTTTGAGCGGCAAAAACGCATTATGCTCAGAGAGCTAATCTCTACTACCTACAACAAACTTGTCCAATTCTGATTCGGTCCACTCTCACTTTAATATCTAGAATAACATTTGCTGTATGTTAAAATCTAGATGAAACCACTGACTAAGGAATATTGATCTCTCACACAATACTCAAAATGTGCCACGTTTATGTTTACTTGACCAGCTGAGATTATTTAGTTTAACTTTTTAAACTTTTTTCACAGGAGATCAGGAGGTACAACAGTTCTATGAAATATTCTGACGAGAGAGAAAGCACACAAGTCTGTCAGGCATCGTGCTGACCCATTCTCACATGCTTCGAGTGGAGCGATATGAGTGGTCAAGCACCGCACTGGCAGGCGCAAGTGGACTTTAACACTCTTTAAAAATTTTCAAATATTTTTTGGCTCAGATTTATTCTCTTATCATCTTAACTTCTCTGTGAGTAAGCCGTGTAAATGTATGAAATTGGACTTGTGAAATGCTGAGTTTAATTTTCTTGAGAAATTTCCGCGTCTTTTTATATTTGTAGCCAAAACTGAAATGGAATGCTTGTCAGGGTCTGCTTGTCAGAGCATTGGCCTGATTTCGGCTGATTGAGAGGTTCCTGCAGCAGAGTATCGTAGTTGACCTCGTTGTACGCCGCACGTGCAACTCATTGAGTCATTACTAGTGAGTAGTGACCCAGCTATGGCAACCCAAACACCCCCATTTCTGCACGTGCAAATTGTTCACATCTCTCTTATCCCGTCATTCACTCCCCGCGGATATTATGGCGGCTCTCACGATGGATTCCCAGTGTTCTAAACTGGGGATGTACCGACAGAGACTGTCAATGAGACCTAAACTTCTCAAACACATCCTTGTTTCCCAAGCCAGCGATGCGGATGATAATCAATTCAAATCAAGGTCCGGCAAGTCCAAGCTGATTAAACATCTCCCCGTGTCAGATAAATCGGTAGGAGGAGGTGGGATGAATCCTTTGTAGGCTGTCAGGCCAATGCTCTGACAGCTTCTAGGGGCATGTTATTGTAGCAGGGGGGGGGGGGGTATTCTGTTACTAGGGGTAAAGTAAAGGGACACACCCAGAAATACTTCTAGATGTTTCTGAACTAGTCCTATACTAGGGGTCAGGGGAATTCTTTCTAGATGTTTCTGTTATGATCCTATTTAATCGACTCCTCTCCTTCCAGATAGCTCCAGCAGCTGATGAAGCGAAGGAGGTCCGACACTCCCTCGAGCAGCTCTTTATGGAGAAACTGGAGACCCTCAAAGATGCTCCTGAGGAGGTTACTTTCCCTGTGAGTATAAATTCACATGATCCCCAGCCTCTAAAATTATTTTGTTTTTGCAAGAAATAATAAATTGGCTACCCGTCACCCGTGGGATTATTTTACTATAAATTCAATAGTGTAACCCTAACCCAAACTAAACATAATATTTGTCATGACTGCAGAGTTCAGCCTGTATAAAATGTTAAAACACCTCCCCACCATATTCGCAAAACAACCACCCCCTACTATAACTACCAACCATAACCCCTATTCTTCAGGTTTTGAGGGCGTCTCACCCGGGTGGCCGTATATTCATCACCCAGCAACTCGGATCATTCCGACGGCCCATCCTAAATCTCCAGGACAGACACCCCTTCACACTAGCGGATCCTTATGGGCCAGCCCCTCAATACAGCTGTTACTATGATAAACATCTGAGAAGTTTTCTGAGTAAACCTGAAATTAGGAAACAACTTGTTGAACAAGGTGGGTGAATATCAACTACTTTCTTGTGTGTACTGTGTGTAAAACGTGCCATTTTCTTGTGTGTGTGTGACACATTGTACTGTTATACGGAGGTGTAACAATCTCTAATTATTCTTTCGAAAATTCTCATATCACACACCTCAGACTGTTACATTTCATTTCTCTGCAGGTCTCATACGGGAGCTGTAACAATTATATTTCTCTCTTACTACAGGTCTTATTACTGAGGATCACTTTATACGGGAGCCCTACAAGACATTCAAAAGTTATATTCTCAGGAAAAAGATGCCGTGGGGAACTAATCCCCTACCTGTACCACCCACCCAAAACACTGTGTAAGTTCACAATCTAGTTCACAAACAGTAGTGCTTCGTCACCCCGGCCCCTTCGTCATATATTGGCCGCCCGCAAAGTGTTGCGGTCCACGACGTCTAAGACTCAATCCGGTAACAATGACTGCATTTTCCTTACACATTTCCCAACACAGGCCAGAAAAGCGAAGACTCCCGTCGATGTTTGCTGGTGAAGAAATAAAGAGTTTCATCAACAACCGGTACAAGATAAAGTCAGATCTGGTCGATGAGATTTACAGTGGAAGGAGGTTCAGCTCTATTGTTCCCTTGCAAGGTACACCTGTTTTATCAGTGATGGGTTTAGTCTGTCGCTAAACTGTGGCCCATCGTCTTATTCCCTATTTTCGAGTTTGTTTGTTTGCGAGGTTTAATGCCCATTCCCATGTCCATTCCCATTACATTCCTGCACCCCATTCTATTCTATTATTTTCTTCTTCACACAGATGATACGACTATTGAGGTCAGTGAGACGCCCACGAAACCTGATTTCCGTTGTGACACCCCGGTCCGACTAGCTGCTCTAGAGCGGGATCTCCAGCAGTCCCTACACCACACCAGGATTGATAGTGTACTGGCAAAACGTCAACTGGTGACGCTACAGAAGAAGAGTAAGGTGATCGAGCAGGGTACTGATCAAGGAGAAGAAGTTTGGAAACTAATAAGAAACAGGTAATTGTGAACTTTGTACATAATCTTCTGGCTGGAAGGAGATATCATCTCTACAGATTATTATCATGCGGCTCATAAACAATTGTCCGATACTTATCCTGTCTAACTTTGTACAGACTTTGATTGCTGATTTATCATGTTAACTCAACACAAATACATGTTATTGTTAACATTAACATAATCCAATTTGTATTTTAGATGGAGGAAGACCGGTACGAGAAGCGAATCAACAAACTTCGAACCACATTTGACCGTAAAAACACCGCCATTTCCGAACACCTGGCCCAAACAGAGGCCTCCAAACAAGAACGACAATCCCAAAAAGAACGAAAAGTGGAGAAAATGAGGAAGAAATTCGCAGCAGACTTTGTGTCTCGTGGTATTGTCTCTCGGCGTGTCAAAGAAGAACGTCAATTGGAGGAGAAGAAAACTCGACAGTTCCACAACCAGTGGCTGGCTGACCAGAAGAAGTCACGTGACCAATATCTGGCGGAGAGACTTGAAAAACAGAAGGACAAAATGGTGAAACAACTGGCTGAAGTGACTGAGAAGAAGACAGGGAAGATTGTTGAGCTGGAAATGAAGATGGAGATGTATAATGAGGTGTTGGGACAAATTGGGGAGCAGAGTCAAACTTGGAGCAAGAAGTTGGATGCTCTTCAGAATTACCAATCGTAATGTTCTATTGTTCTGCTCTTCAGAATTTCCAATTATTACTTCGTGAATGTTCTGGTTGTTGTGAAACTTGTTGTGATTGCTTGTACGGAGGGCGCGGTGACACGGTGAAAGAAAGCCCGCGCGCAAATTATGTTACACACCCAAACTGCAGGTGTGATTGGATCGTGGATTTCTCTCGGTGTGATCTGTCACTGACTGACTCGATATCATCTCTGGAACCATGGTGTTATGTGTGTGACATGGTTCTGGTAAAAACAGGTCACAGATCTGGCCTTTCAAAAAGGGCCCCGATCCAAATAAACACCGTCCATTCCCATTGGGGGATCTGTGTAATTTGCGCGCGCGTACAACTAGTTGCGCGAGTCTCTCTTGTTGGAAGGACCAGCGCGTTACTGCACCGTACTGAGATACTGTGTGACGGAGGGAGGGACACAATGGGTGATGTGTGAAATTGAATATGGGTCTTATGCAGTTACTGGAGAGACATTCATGCAGTAATAATGAGGAACCAAGGGACCGTATTGAGAGTTATTTACTGTGCTTGGCACACCCAATAGAGTAAAGTCATACAGTCCCATGAACAGAGAAATAGCCACGTGAATTATGAAAATAACTTGATCCAAAACCAAACAAGTTTTGTGGATTTCCCGGACCAAAAGAATGTTGAAAAGGTTTTATAGTTCTGCTAGTAGGTAGCGTGGTTATCTTGGGCGTCCCTACCCCTACGTTTCTTGTACAATGTATGGGGTCAAATCGAAACAAGTTTATCCCTGTATGTATGTTTGGGATGCTACACATTATAGTGCCCTCGATGTTACTGTTAATGTGTGCCCGATGATTCAGAATAAATACATTCCTAGGTTAGTAATTGTGTTCTCCGTTCTATCACCCAACCGAAAGAAATAATCTATCACCCCTCCAATTGACTGGTTCCCCCTGGAATTTGGTTTCAATGAAAACGATTATTCGAACAAGATTTGAATTTTCAATTTTTAACTAGAATAAAATTTACATAATCTTCAATAAGCCATCATCACTCTTGATTCTCTTGTTTGTCGTCTAGTAACCTCCAGGTCCAGCAGGGGGTGCTTCGGGTCCAGGGGGTAGTCCTTCGGGTCCAGGGGGTAGTCCTTCGGGTCCAGGGGGCCAGCAGGGGGTCCAGCAGGAGGCACCCCAGGTCCGGCGTAAGGCACCCCAGGTCCAGCGGGAGGCCCAACAGGCCCAGCGGGAGGCCCAACAGGCCCAGCGGGAGGCCCAACAGGTCGACGGGGTCCAGCGGGAGGCCCAACAGGCCGACGGGGTCCAGCGGGAGGCACTCTAGGTCCAGGAGCAGGCACCCCAGGTCCAGGGGGAGGAGCTGGAGGCCCAACAGGTCTACGAGGTCCAGCGGGAGGCCCAACAGGTCGACGGGGTCCAGCGGGAGCCGGAGGCACTCCAGGTCGAACGGGTCCAGGGGGAGGCCCAACAGGTTGTCGGGGTCCAGGAACAGGTACCCCAGGTCGACCGGGTCCAGGGGGAGGTGCCCCAGGTCCAGCTGGAGGCCCGTGATGGGGTGGGGGATGTGGTTTTGGAGGCATGTTACAGCAGCAGGAAGAACGAATGCGTGGTGATTCAAGAGAGTCAAGAGACAAACAACGCAGCACTATTCAATGCGTTGTCATCGTCTCAATATTATCATTGTGCGTCTCTTGACTCCTCAATATTCTGCCTATTCTCTCAACTTTCCTGACTCCGTTACTTCGTTACTACTTTCTCTCTAACTCCCTCTCCCCCATCACCACCGACATTGTGTATTTTCTCCGTTCTATCACCCAACCGAAAGAAATTATCTCTCACTCCTCCAATTGCCAGGTTCCATTTCTCACACTTCATTATTTGGTGTCGATGAAAACGATTATATGACAACGATCTCTAAATTCTCAACTTTCACTTTAGAATAAGAATACTATACAGTTTTAAACAAAATCATCTATAATCGGTCTCGATTCTCTTTTTTGTCGACTAATGTCCATGTCCGTGGTGTCCACCGGGCCCATGTCCCCCAGGCCCGTGATGACCGGGTCCTCCAGGTCCGCCGGGTCCACCAGGAGGTCCGCCGGGTCCACCAGGAGGTCCGCCGGGTCCTCCAGGTCCAGCGGGAGGTCCGTGATGAGGTCCAGGTCCAGGGGGAGGTGCCCCGGGTCCAGCCGGAGGTCCCCCAGGTCCTCCAGGTCCAGCTGGAGGTCCATGGTGTCCAGGCCCGTGATGAGGTGGGGGATGAGGTTTTGGAGGCATAGTACAGCAGCAGCGGCAGGGAGAACGAATGCGATGTCAGCTAGAGTGAAAATAAACAATCCAAGAGAGTCAGGCCATGACCCAGGAGAGAGAAGGTTAAACAAACAACGTAGCTTTATCCAATGACGAATGATCTGTCTAAATCTCTATGTCTCTTCAATATTCTGTCTATTCTCTCAACTTTTCCAACTTCGTTACCAATTTACTACTTTCTCTATAACTTTCCCCCGTAATTTCCGGGTCTAAACTCTATCAAATTGAACATTTAAAAAAGTATTTTAATTTCCATCTACTTTCACCTGTTTCACGATATCTATACCACTTTCACAGGTTGCTCTTTTTCTAAATATATTCCATTTATTCAGACTTGTGATAAAACGAGCAACATAAAAACATTTTTTCACATCCCCACGACCCACATCTGTGAATAGAGGCCCGCAGACAGCCAAAGAGTTGACCTCACTCCTTCGTCACTCCATTCGTCCCCCCAACCATTCCATCCCGAGGACGAGGACAAAAGATAAAGCTCAGTGAGAGTTTGTATAGAGGGTCGAGGGGAGTATGTTTGATGGCATGAGGACATTCGTCTTTATTGTGAAAACTACCTGTATTCGGGCCATTTTCTTTCGCCACCACCATTTTTAATTATCTATTTCTATCACTCGCTATCTCTGTCTCTGCCACTCTCTCTCTCTATCCCTCTCTCCATCTCTCTTTCCAACCGATCTCAGACGTGGCAATATAGCTGCGTTTCTGTGCAGCTGCTAGTGTGGTCCTCAGAAGACACAGCTGCTCAGCATTCGATCCATTTTTTCCCATAGATGTCTTTACCCAGTGTACTAATCGAATACATTTTATTATATCATTCGTCGTCCTATCTAATCCCCAGTAAAATTCCGCAGTATTAGCCACAATTTTATATCATTAGCCAAAGTTTCAGGTCATTAGCCACAGTTTTTGCTAACTGAAACTCAATACAAGAAGTATGTATGTCGTTGGACAAGGATAGAGCTCTGGCCTATCGAATCTCAACTATCAGCTACAACATAGAACGGTGGCAGTTGTTCTCAATCCATGTGCATCAAGTTACTCATCGGGGAAAAACATTCCCTGGCCCTGCGAGGTTCTAGCGAGTGATGGCCCTTACTTTTCTAGTAATTGGTAGAGAATAATTCTGCTGAATTCCACCTATATTTTGTTGACATATAATTGGAGTTTATTGATTAGCAATTATATATATTTTTTCTACCACTTCTGTCCCAGTGGTCAGTACCACTATCCGTTATTTTTTGACAAAATGTGAGACCGTTTTTGAGCATGACGATAACGATTAACGACATATTGTACACTCATAAATACATGCCACCCTCTCTGATGGCGGCCAGATGTCCTCACTTCAAAGTAACAAATCCCGATAAATTGTGTGGTTCATTTTCAAACGAGTCATTCCAAATCGATGGACGACTAAAGAAATGACTATAATGATGTTTGCTATACCTATTTGTTCTTTGATAGAGAAAAGCTCAGCTTGATCCCTTTTTCTAGTTTGAAAGATGATCGACTGTTAATGGCGGCCTACTTGTTATGCTCCATCCTTCTCTTCCAACTAACTTTTGCAGGTATTTCTGTTAGATTTACGAGTGATAGACAATAGTAACCTTCTCCTATACCCGGATTAATTTCTCCACAGGGTCGGTTAACTGGGGAGAATGGAACACAATAGAAAATGACGTCATTGTTGATATGACGTCACCAGTAGATGGATATCTCGTATCCATGGAAACCCGCCGTGCAACGTAAGTCAGATTCCACAACTACCTGTTATACCTGGTATAACAAATTAGTGATATTGTATTGGGGAAATGAGCCATTCGAATTAAATTCAACTGTGGTGGCAATGCCACAGCCCCAAAAGTCACCGTGTTTTCTTGAATAATATGTGACATGGCCATGATGGTCTAAAATTGCCAAGTGTCAGGCCAATACTCGGCACTCGCACACTCCTTATTTTGAAAGAAATGAGAAAAGGGTCAGGCCAATGATAAAACCATAAATTGGAGCCTATTTCAGTGCAAGCGATGATGAACTAAGGGTCCAGATTCAGTTGTTTCCCATTGAGGGATCAGGTATCCGTGTCTTTTACATGGCAATGCCAACAGTCCTGGACAAAGGTAAAGACCATTACAAAACTAGTTCTTAACTCTGAAAATATGCTACGCCAAATAATTTATTCCCCTCCCTAAAGCGCTATTCCCCCTCCCCACAGAAGCTACGGAAGGCTCCATAAGATTGAGCTTATCAAAATGTGTCATCAATTTGGATATAGAGACATCGTTCCCAGCGGGAATTAGTTCCGATATTTGGGATTTGAGGTTTAGCAGTGGAGACACCTTCACTCTCTACCTTAACGGAGCAGAGGTAGGTCTTTGTATTACCTCCGTTGACAATTACACCCCCTGCTCGCTCACAAGAGATTGAGATTTGAGAGAACCTCGGGCGGGGGATTTTGCCCAGTGCCAAATTATTTAGCTCCCCTTCTAAAAACTGAAATATATCATGACCCTTCTCATCAGTTGTACACTAAAGATACATCGAAATGTGAGTACAATTGGAGTGATACTGTATTCGGCACTGCCAAGTGGACACAGTCTGATACTGCTACTACCAACTACAGATTCCCCTTGGAGAATGATGTCTTTGATATAGGTGAGATTACAAACATGACGTCATGTAATGTGACCATATAAGGGCAGATAATGAAGTCATTTAATGACCATATAAGGTCCGATAATGACGTAATTAATCGGCCATAACTCTTAAATTGAGCAGCATGGTATGTAGTTCATATATTGCATGTTATAATCATGATGTAATGGCTGCTTTTTCAACAATTTTAAAGGACATTGATTGTTAACCCAGATATCGGCCGGGTTCCAAGTTTTTCTTGAAAAGTTGAAAACCTTTGGTTCAAAAACTGTTCGCAAACAGACTTCCGACCTTGTATCAGTCCATTTCCAGGTTTCAGTTTCAAACCGTTAGTTCTTGCATTATGTCCACCAGTGACAAACTAAAAGAGCGAAGTTTTACTAAATTTTGTAACTTGAAAACTAAACATATATTGGTACATTGTATTATCAACAAATCTGCACACCTCAAAAATATAAAAAACTGATCTCTTATCTTCAAAACGAATCGTCAAAAACACACACTCTTTTAAAACAACTGATATACTGTTCTAATGACACAAAAATAACACATTTACTAAAGAGTTTACTAAATTAAAATAGACTCAGTCCTAATGGTTCTAAAAGAACAAAGTCCTAGTGGTGACCTCCTCCACCACCGTGTTGACCACCATGACCATGTTCCCCGCCGTGCTGTCCTCCATGTTCACCACCACCATGGCCACCACCGTGCTGACCATCTCCGTGCTGACCTCCTTCGTGGTGTCCTTCGTGGCCTTGTTGGTGTCCGTGTTGTCCACCATGTTGTTCCCCACCATGTCCTGGCTGGCCTCCCTCATGATGATGCTGTTCACCTCCCCCACCGTGTTGTTGGTGCTGACCACCGTGTTCGCCTCCGTGTTGTCCACCCCCGTGATGGCTTCCACCGTGGCCATGTTGGCCTCCACCGTGCTCTTCAGGACCGGGCATTCTTTCAGTCAGCAGCAAGAAATCTTTAGAGCAGTACAGTAAACGAGTAATAGTGACTAGTTTACAGGGCAAAAGGAGCACTTTTATACAGTTATTTTCAGCTTACATAAACAAACAGTATCATTATGATTAGATTGACATAAATCAGTCTCTCCGGCCTTGATCCTTTCCAACGAGGTCGTAATTAAATGAAGGTCATTTTTTTCACGCCAAAACCTGATTCTGAAACCTGTTTTTCTATTTTCTGTTTATTTTATCACTCCTCTCTCTCTCTCTTCCTCTCTTTTCCGAATAACACAAGTTAGTGATGTCCATGACCTCCATGCCCATGGTGGCCCCCACCGTGTCCATGATGTCCATGATGACCTCCATGGTGCCCACCAGGTCCATGGTGGGGTCCGGGTCCATGGTGATGGGGTCCAGGTGGTCCATGATGGGGTCCATGGTGTTTAGGATGGGGGTCCAGTGCACCCGCTACGGCATGGGCCAGCCTGCCCGGTGCGTGGATAATCCCACCGACCACATCAGCAACAATACCCCCGTGATGGGGTGGGGGTCCTCCGTGATGGGGTGGTGGTGAGGGACCTGGTGGAGGATGTCCCCCATGTGGACCAGGTGGAGGAGGTGGTGGACATTCCGCAGCAGGGTTGTATGGAGGAGGAGGGTAGTATCCGGCGGGGTAGGCACCGGGAGGAGCATGAGGTCCGGGATGATAATGTGGTCCACCAGGGGGTCCAGGGTGGGGTCCGTGAGGCCCAGGGTGGGGTCCGTGAGGTCCAGGTGGATGGTGGTACCCTCCAGGTGGTCCGTGGGGATGGGACATGTTCCTATATAGGGGAGGAGGGGTGAAAGTTAGCTGGGTGAATTGTATACAGTGAGTTTGGGGGATTGCATTGTAATGGGAACTGGGGAGGATATTATGCTATCAATTATTAATATAATATGGAGTCTACAATATAATCATTCATTCAATTTTGGGCTAGATAGGAATGCGGATAACTGAACCGTAGTTGCGGTCAAGACTGAAGACAAGGAGAAAGCAAACATAAGATAGGGAAGCAATTTGTGTTCGATGGAAATGAGAAGACTTGAGAGATGATGTGAGAGAGAGAGAAAGATAGATAGAGAGAGAGGAGAAAGAGAGAGAGAGGGGGGAGAGAGAGAATCCGCTAGTACAATGGAAGATAAACACGGTAAATGTGCGTCATAAAAGTAAGCAAAGTGAGCTACCAGGCAGGGTAGATAATAACACAATGTAACTACAGTCGGACCCCGATTTAGGGACACCCTCGGGGGAAAGGCTCTTGTCCACTAAATCGGGGTGTCCACTAAATCGGGGTCAAATAAGGTTAATTTCCTATATCGGGGAAAAAAAATCCTGTCCCTAAATCGGGGTGCCACTAAATCGGGGGCCCCTAAATCGGGGTCCGACTGTACCATTTAAAGAAGCAATGTCATATGATATACACGCATAAAATATATTAAATCATACAGTCGAACCCCGATTTACCGGGATGTTTGGGGGAAAGGGTTTCGTGGACATTAACTAACTATGGGTGAAATACTGCTATAATTTCTGCTAGAAATTTATCCCCTCGAGAAACTCGGGTTCCAGTAATATAAATCGGGGTCCGACTGTTTAGTGAACTGTAAGCTGAAGCATATTGTACTCAAATTACTCGTAATACCACACTTTCCACCATAACTGACCACACTCTCACACCACCAACAAACGACTGATCACACTCTTACGATACCATTGGTGTGAAACCAACAAACAACTCCACTGTATTTCTCAGAAGTCCCTTCTAGTTTCTCGGTAGTCTGTGTAACGAATAGTCCGGGTAATGGGCGGAGACCGGGATCTTGCCCTCACTTGATCTCCCCTGTTGTCTTGGTTACCAAATCGGTTACTACCACGGTTATTGTTATAGTTACTGCCACGGCTACTAAAGCTATCACCTCGGTTACTATAGTTGTTACCACGGTTACCACCTCGGTTATCAAAGTTACCACGGTTACCACCACGGTTACTATAGTTACCACGGTTACCATAGTTACCACGGTTACCACCGTTATAAAAGTTACCCCCACCACGGTCGTTACCTCTGCCGCGGTTACCACTGAAGTTACCAAAGTTTCGATTGTTATCGTTATAGTTACCATGGTTACCTCTCCCACCGCGACTACTAAACCCACCTCCTCCACGTTGGTTACTGTTATCACCAAAGTTGCTGCCTCGGCCCCGCCCACCTCTCTTTTGAGGCCAGGTGGTATGGGTCTGGGGGGTTTTGGAGCAGATTGTCAGTGGTTTACTTGGGTCAAACACCGGTGGACCGGGTGGGGTGGGTGATCGCTGTGGTGGAGGAGGAGGGGGGCTCACAGTACTAGCCCTGTTTCGGAGTGTGTCTCTCAGATCAGGTCTCTCCCTGTTCTCTGTCCATCTTGTTTCATTGTCTCGTGGTTCATTGAATGATCTACTGCGACGCTGCTCGGCTGGGAAGTTTACCCTTCTCTCAGGCCGATCAGACGCCCTTCTTTCACTACTGACTCTCTGTGGAACTCTCGTTTCGTATCTACCAGGACTAACACTCCTTCCCCTGTGAACGGGACTGGCACTTCTTCCCCTGTCATATCGGGGTGGACTGTGATACAAAGGTGCGGGGGATGGACTCCGAGCAGCGTACCGGTCACCCTGTCGGACATCCCTGCCTCGAGGAGACAATGGAGGGAGAGGAGAGGGAGTTCTGTCTCGTCTGCTTGGTCGAGAGGGTTCAATAGGCGGAGTTCTTTCTCTTCTGGCTGACCGTGAGGAGGGGAGGGGAGAGGGAGATCTGTCTCTTCTACCTAGTTCAATAGGCGGAGTTCTGTCTCTTCTAGAATGTCGAGAATATGGTATAGGAGAGGGAGATCTATCTCTCCTGACCGGTCGAGAAGTTGGAATTGGGGAAGGGGATCTATCTCTTCTGATCGATCGAGAAGTTGGAATTGGAGAAGGGGATCTATCTCTTCTGATCGATCGAGGTACTGGAGATATCTCCCTCATACCACGAGCAGTTGGTGAAATGGATCTGTAGGTATCTCTTATTCTTGGTGGTTGAGGTGAGAGGGATCTGTATGACGCTCTCCCGGGCCGGGATTGTGGAATAGGAGAAACTGATCTGTCTCTTTTCCCTCGAGAATAGGACTGAATCTCCGGGGAGGGCGATCTGACTCTGTTAAACGTCCTTTCATCTCGTGTATCATTCCTCCCACGGTTTTCATTTCTGAACTCTCTGCTACCGCGATAATGATCAGTAAAATTGTCTCTTCGTTCGTGGTCACTTCTTCTCACTTCACTAGTCCTATCATCATTATAATGATCTCTGGATCGACCATCATTATCTCGATAACCCCTGTCACTATTAAACGTCCTATCTTCATCCTCCCGGTACTGTCTTCTATCTCGAGAAGAAGGATGGTGTTCTGGAGTGAGGCCTCTCCTATCTCTAGGATGGTGAGGTTCAGGAGTGAGGCCTCTCCTGACCTCCCTGTGTAGTGATGAGGATGAAGGGCGGTGGTGGTCGGGTAGAAGTCGGGATGTTGAGGGTCGAGATGATCTTGGGGGTGAGGAAGCTGAAAGAGAGAGGGTGGGTAAATAATAATTATTTTAGAAAACTTTTCCAATCTATTCGGGGTTTTTGGGGGGGGGGGGCCCGCGTATTAAAATGTCCTTTAATGTCCCTCGATTTTTGGACATTAAATTGTCCGGGGTAAATTGTCCGGGGTAATTTGGGACAAAGACATTAAAGGACATTTAAAGACATTAAAAGACATTAAATTAGAACTTCCAAAAGCCATTTCAAAATGTGTTACCAAACATATCTACCACCAATGTACTACTAAAGGTCCCATCTTTCGATTCCAATGAATGTTCATTAGTTTTCAGTGGTGATTAGGCTTGCTTTTGTGTGGGCTGTGGGTGCGGTGCCTCTTTTACATGTGCATAATTCTAGCCTAGACGATATCTCAAAATCATCTTATGAAACGAGTAGAGAATAGCCCCGATTTTGTCAAAATAGTGTTTGGTGTCTAATTAGAAGTCAAAAAAGTTTTAGTGCTCAAACCCAAAATTTACGATATTTAGGTTTTTTAGGTTTTTTGGCGTTTATGGGTTTCAAGAACGTCCTAGAACAAAATGAATAAAACCAACTTTCTCGGCATGAAATTCTGCATCGATTATAGTGGCTATAAACCTTTCTATGGCGTAAGGTTAAGAAGTTATCCCAAAAAATCCCAAACGGGTACATGTTATAGGGGCGGGTACATGTTTTAGGCTACCGGGCGAACCTCTTGTCAGAAAACCATGTTATAGGTACTCAATCGACGTGTATTGATGATGCAGAAATCATTTTAGTGAAAACCATTTTGATCTGCGATGTCTGTGTAACGAATAAAACCTAAAAAACCTTACCACATGTTTTAACCAAAGGTTTTTACCTTACGTCATAGAAAGGTTTATAGCCACTATAATCGATGCAGAATTTCACGCCGAGAAAGATGGTTCTGTTTATTTTGTTCTAGGACGTTCCTGAAACCCATAAAAGCAAAAAAACCTAAAAATCCTAGAAAAACCTAAATTTAGGATTTGAGCATTTAAAAAATTTTTGACTTCTAATTAGACACCAAAGACCATTCTGACTGAGTTTCATCAAAATCGGGGCTATTTTTACTTGAAAACCTTGAAATTTAGTCCAAAACTTCAAAATTTCCGGGGTTCGCTTCGAGGTACCGGGCCACCCTAAAATGATGCGTAATCACCCCCAACATCTATGGTATTGGTTGGAATCGATAGAGGGGACATTAGGAGTAAATATTAAGTGGTTGAAAACGCCATTTTAGTTTAATAATAGTTGAAAATTCATGTTTTAATTAAATGTCTTTCAATGGCAGGATAGGGACAACTTCTACACTAAGAAGCTTGCTGAACTCCTGGACTCACATGAGTTTTCTCAGCTTGTCCCCAGGCAACCAACACACAACCGTGGAGGCACTCTTGACCTGGTTATATGTCCAAAGGAGGTAGAGGAGAAAGTTAAATCTGTGGAAATACATCCTGAGGGAACAGAGTCTGACCATTTTCTTGTTCTGAGTGAAGTCGTACTGGAGACTAAGGTTGGAAACCTACAGCAACGGGATCGAGTTAACACCTACAGAGACTTTAAATCAGTGGACCCGGTATTGTTCATGAAGGCCCTCAGAGGAAGTGGCCTTGAAGGACGGTTTGATTTGGATTCCCCAGATGATTTGTTTGAGATCTATGAAAGAGAACTGAAGGAGTTAGTAGATAGTTTTGTCCCTTTGAAGAGAAGAAAGAAAGTGAAAAAGGTTCGCCCGTGGAGAGACAATGATGATGTCAGGGATGCGCTAAGAAGACGTCGGACTGCGGAGAGGACTTGGAGAAGCAAGAAGACGCCTGTTACGAAGATGCAGTATAACGTGATGAAGAAGATGTTTAGTAGAGTTGATAAGGAAGCGAGGACTAACTATCTGAAAGAAGATCTTGAAGAATCAAAAGGGGATTCCAAAGCGTTACAGAGGAAACTAAATCGACTACTTGGAAACAGTGAGGTGTTGTTGCCAGATGTGGATTGTGATCGTAAACTGGCCGAGGATTTTGCGGACTTCTTTACTGGAAAAGTGGAAAAAATCAGGAACTCAGTGAAGGCAGATGTGGACTTTCCTGCGGAGGATGTGGACTCTCTTGTGGACCTGGATAAGGATTGTATTCTTGAGGAATTCAGGGAAGTCTCTGAGGATGAGATGAAGAGGATCATTAAGAATATGTCGGATAAAACGTGTGATCTTGATCTTATACCGACATGGTTGATCAAAGAGTGCGTGGAAGTTTTTGCTCCACTCTTTACTAAGATTATCAATTCTTCTATCCGTCAAGGTATTGTTCCAGAATTGTTCCAGCAAGCACTGGTTTTTCCAACCATCAAGAACCCCTATGGTGATCGTGATAGCCTTTCCAACTACCGTCCTGTGTCTAACCTTCCCTTTGTCTCTAAGGTTCTAGAGAAAGTTGTCCTTGATCAACTGAATCAGGCTCTGAATGAAAATGACCTACTCAACTCTCACCAGTCAGGATATAGAGTTGGTCATTCCTGTGAAACTCTACTCATGGGGATGTTTGATGATCTACTGCAGGAGATGGATAAGGGAAATGTTGTAGCTCTACTCCTTTTGGACATGAGTGCAGCGTTCGACACGGTTGACCATGCTAAACTTGTGGATGTTTTGAGAAGGAGATTTGGAATAAGAGGAACAGCACTCAAGTGGTTTACTAGCTATCTTGGACTGAGGAACTTCAGAGTCAACGTTAGAGGAGAACTATCGAAGATTATCTACTTGATTTGTGGAGTGCCACAAGGGTCCCTTCTCGGACCGGTTTTGTTTCTTTTATATGTTGATCAATGTATTTATGGATGGACGCAGAACAATACACAGGGTTTGTTGAAACGTTTTCGCTAGATCACATAAACATCCAGCATCATCAGCTAAAAGAGAAAGATGTTAAACATGAGATACAAAAACCATCACGCTCCATGTCTAAAAAACTGCTCAAAAATGGTCAAGCTAAACAATTTTTGCACATTTTTCAACTCAATTTACAACTCGCGGCCACTCAAAACAGGGACTAGCGCGCGTTTTGCGCGCCAGAGAACGCAACTGTTGCGTTCTCTGGCGCGCAAAACGCGCGCTAGTCCCTGTTTTGAGTGGCCGCGAGTTGTAAATTGAGTTGAAAAATGTGCAAAAATTGTTTAGCTTGACCATTTTTGAGCAGTTTTTTAGACATGGAGCGTGATGGTTTTTGTATCTCATGTTTAACATCTTTCTCTGGCAGGTGAGAAGAAGCCCGACCGGTTAAGGGACCCTTTAAGGGACCCTTTAAGGGACCCTTTAAGGGACCCTTTTAAGGACCCTAGAAAGTTAAGGGACCCTTTAAGGGACCCTAGAAAGTTAAGGGACCCTTTAAGGGACCCTAGAAAGTTAAGGGACCCTAGAAAGTTAAGGGACCCTAGAAAGTTAAGGGACCCTAATCCTTGGTGCCAAATTAAAAGTTTGGTGGAGTCCACCTGCCGACTCACCAAACTTTTAATTTATAAATCTTTATAAAGATAAACAACGATTTTGCAGTACTAATATTCAATTATATCGCCTCTATGTTGTGTTATGAAGGAACAAACATTATTCCAAATAACATTCTTACACTTTAAGGGACACAATGTCTGACACACCCCTGCGACACATTATATTACACACATTTTTGGCATAAATGATAATTAATACGGCAGCAATACAATAATCACAATCAAGCAGTCCTCTTAGCAACGCGGCGAGGAATGACTCTGCCCTGCTCCACCAGTTCCTTCAGTTTTGCCTCGTTGTCACGGCAGGTGGACTCCATGTTGTTCAGTGTTGCAGAGGGAAGGAAGACAGCTTCAAATCTCTGAGGGTCCACTTTCTGTAGTTCAGCGATAAACCGGATTCTCCGAAACTGAGTCTTGCTCATTGATGCCTCCTCCATTGCCGCGGTGAGGTTAACTCCTTTCTGGTAGAGGTTGTTTATCTTGTTGTACTGCTCCACCAACTCCTCGGATTTTTTAGTTCTTCTCCTTTTTCTGGAAGTCTCCTCTGCGATGGCGGTGTTGGACTCCTCTGGGACAGAAGGGGTAGGCTCTGGGACAGAAGGGATAGGCTCCTCTGCATCTGGGATGGCGGTGGTAGGCTCCTCTGGGGTGTAGGGCTCCTCTCCTGAGCTAGTAGCGGGATGACACAGGACTTCCCAGGGTAATCCAAGTTCCTCGGTAAAGGTAGTGGGCTGTAAAAGTGAGGCAGGAGGGTGGGGAAGGGTATTTAGGTCTAGGATTTCATTTTTCCGGTGGAGTTCACACTTGAATTTGCGGATAATCGTAACCTCCACACCATCCTCCTCTGTGGTTTTTCGGCTGATCAGATGGCAGGGACAATTGGGAGCTAATGGTGTGTCGATGTCCAATGGGGTAGCTTCCACAGGGTTGTTGAGAGGACAGGCTAGGATGGAGTGTCTTCCCAGCTTGCAGATGGAACAGATGTCTACCCGGTTACGGCTGAGTGTTGGTCACCCTGGTTTGAGTCCACTTTTCGTTAGGCGGGAGAGGAGGTAGGAGAGATTTTTTCGCTGTAGAAGATCGTAGAACTGGTCGTCGAGACATTGCAAATGATTGTGATAAATTTCAGTGATTATTTGCTGCTTATGTACTATGTGGCATGACGACTCCCCAATGTCTCTAATAACACCATGTGACACTAATGAGGGATGGGTGGATCTATTGATTGGGCGTGTTGCACGATGATAGGTTGGGCGGTTCATCTATCAACCGCCGATCATAACGAGTGATATACGAGAGCATTCTGTTCTCACATTTCGTTCGACGTGATCAATGGTCGGTTAGCTCACGTGATCGCTACCAGGTAGGTCGGATGAGGCTCAACACACTATCACAGTAATAGTGCTATTACAGTTCACATTGTAAGCGGTACCGTCGCTAATGAGGTACACCGAATCGTTAGCACGGGTTACTACTCAGTGCTAAAGATTCGGTGTACCTCATTAGCGACGGTATCGCTTACAATGTGAACTGATATAAGGGATAGTACTGTTGCAGGTCATGTAATAGCTTTGTAATAACTCACTATTACAGCTACTATAATAGCGTGTAGAGCTTCTTCCAACCTGCCTGGTTCGATACGGACTGGCAGACGGAGGGGCCGTGTGATAGTGGTATTGAATCACGACTCGGTATCACGTATCGGTATATTAATGAGGTCTCAATATTGGTAGTCGCCTTTCAGAAGAGGCAATGATACGTGATACCGCGGCGTGACCGTGGATGATACTAATTAGTCGTCCATGATTCGGTGACTATTATATGACAACATAGTTGCGAATATTGAATTAGAATTGAATACACGGTGGTTCAAACGCCCAAATGGGTTTAATTAAGATCGAAGAACAGTTAAAAATCCACTAAACGCATTACGAATCTGACATTCACCAGCACTCGCGTTAAATCGTCTCCTAAAAACAAACTCAATAAACACATGCTCCAAGCTCTGTTTAGAATCCAACTGTCGCTTCACATGGTGCCACAGTCCTTCCTGCATGTTCGTGTGGACACCGGTAGTAGGATCCACAAAGTTCAAGGTATGATTAACGGTATGGTGGGTGTAGCCAAGAGAGGAGAGTTGGTTGTAAGCGGCCCACTGATCTGTGTGTATAGTAGTACCGGGAAGGACATGTCGTTGTATCAGGGGCAGAAGGGTTCCAGCATCTCGTCGATTCAGGGGGCACTGGATCAGAAAACAATGGCCTGTTCTGCGACAAACACCTCCTAGGACCCACGCTCCTTCCCGAAGAGTTCCACGATTGTATTTCCTCCGTCCCATCATCGCTTCATCTATCTCAACTATTTCGCCAGGTCCCCCGATCGGTTGAGGGTTGTTGAGGATCCAAATTGCTACTGCTTCTAGGAGGGAAGCCTTCCACTCGGTTACAGATTTCCGGGACAATCCTGTGTACGCTGCTGTGTCTACATTCGTCAGGTTCTTGGAACTGAAGCAGTAGAGAAGTTGTAGTAGGCTGGAGAATGGTATCTTGGAATTTGACAGGTAGGAACCGAAACGGCAGCTTTTGGTCTTACTGCATCCAGTAGCTGAGCAACGGAAAATCCACAAGTCAGGTGATTTTGTAGCAGAGCAGGGTTTTAGGATCATGGTACTGGTGCAGGCACATTGGACTGTAGTGAGGAGGATCCCCTTCTGGAGCAGGAATTGCCGCGAGGACTCCTCGTCCTTGGTGATAGTCATCATCTCGGAGAAGATTCCAGGTGAAGAGGGTTGAGAAGGCATAACTGATGTTGATACTAAGACTGTAAACACTCAACTATATATACTAACTGCTGTGCAATCAAACGTCACAGGGAAGTCGTATAGACATGAGGATTACCATGTCTAGCACTATTGTTAGTCGTCACCCACCTCATTATATAGGCGGTCCCCGGTGTCACTGTCTCCGACGCTATTATAAGTCTCACATCTGATAATTACTATAGCTGTCTCACATGTAAAATATGGTCCCTTAACTTTCTAGGGTCCCTTAACTTTCTAGGGTCCCTTAAAGGGTCCCTTAACTTTCTAGGGTCCCTTAAAGGGTCCCTTAACTTTCTAGGGTCCCTTAAAGGGTCCCTTAACTTTCTAGGGTCCCTTAAAGGGTCCCTTAACTTTCTAGGGTCCTTAAAAGGGTCCCTTAAAGGGTCCCTTAAAGGGTCCCTTAAAGGGTCCCTTAACCGGTCGGGCTTCTTCTCACCTGCCCTTTCTCTTTTAGCTGATGATGCTGGATGTTTATGTGATCTAGCGAAAACGTTTCAACAAACCCTGTGTATTGTTCTGCGTCCATCCATAAATACATTGATCACCACAACCGGCGCAATGAGGACGGGAACTAACCAGGAGTAGACTGGGCATCCCTAAAGGGGTTTCAGGAGGAACCACAGCAACCCAACACTATTTTTATATGTTGAGGAACTACAGGATCTGGTACACAAGTATGGACTCAAAATCAAACTCTATGCGGATGACTCTCAAATCTATGTGAGTCTAGTCCCTCTTGATGAAAGTGGATGGAGTATCCTGTATCACGAGGAGGAAAGTTGAAGAGTGTCTTGATCAGATCAAGACTTGGATGGTTCAGCATTGGCTGAAATGTAATGAGTCGAAGACGGAGCTCCTTCTTCTAGGGAAGAGCAGTGCCATTGACAAGCTGGCTTTTGAGCCCTGTATTAGGTTTGGGGATGCAGATATCTACCCAGTTGACTTCACAGGTACTACCGGAAAGACTCTGGGTATTTATATGGATGAGAACCTGACATTGGAACGTCAGGTGAACAGTGTCAGAAGAAACTGTGGAATGCTACTGAGGAATTTATGGCAAGTCCACCGATGCCTGGACTTCTCTACCAGAATCCTTCTTGTTAAGCAGCTGGTTATATCCCGCTTGGATTACTGCAATGTCCTCTACGGAGGTTTGCCAATGAAGCTCATCTCTCGGTTACAGAAAGTGCTCAACTCTTGTATAAGGTTTATCTATGGGCTCCACGGTCATCAAGAGGACTACCTCCCTTACATGAGAGAAACCCACATTCTCCCTGTGGAGCAACGGGTGATCTTTAAGGCCTGTCTCATGGCCTATAAGATTGTACATGGAAGTGCTCCAGATTACCTCATTGAGCAAATACCTACAGATATCGTTGATGTTACTTGCCGTACCAGATCGACTGCTGTTCCAGACCCTTATAAGCTCCAGTACCCGAAGCTGTCGAGCATTAATGCAAATTCTAAACTGAGGAAAAGGAGACCATCTGTTCTCCTGCCAGATCTGTGGAATGCACTCCCCCTTGAGTTGCGATCTCGGCCTGCTGTGGAATCTTTCAAAACGGGGTTAAAGACAAGATTGTTTGTGGATGCCTTTGGATCAGGCTAGTTTCGGTTGTTTTTCCTTTTTCCAGCCTACATCTTTTCTCGGTACCTACCTACTCCTCCCATCCCGCTGTACTGTCTAGCGTAAGTATTGTACTTAGGTCTGTATCTTACCTCGTGACAAGTTTTTAACTGATCTTTATTCGATGGGTTTGCAGCATGAGTGAAGCACGAGTGTGTAATTTTATTCTGATTTTCAGTTATCCAGTTGTTCAGAATCTGTTGTCTGAACATTTGATCTGTGTCTATATTTGGAGTGATGAAGTGACAGTGGTGACATATATCATGTGGCCTTTTTTCGAGTTTTTTCTATTTTGGTCTGTTATGAGCCTAATCTGTTTTCCACTTATGTGAGCCGGATAATTTGGATTTTTCCACCGTTTTTTTGTTTGAGTCTCTATATTTGGGTTAAAAGTTAGTTAACTGCTCTGAGTTTCCTCCAGTGGCAGCATCTGTAAAGCTCTGCTGTCCCTGTAGAATATGGGCAGGATATAAGTTTGAATATTATTATTATTATTATTACTAGAGTACCCGTTTGCTGGTAACCCGTGACCTGGTAAATGGTAATTTATCCTCATATAACCGGTGACATTTGTGTTTGATTTTTAAAAGATAATTTGTTTGTTCCTTAGAGCAATGGCCAATGAGTCTCATAGTAGGAGCGGTTAGATCAGCACGTGCAGAAAGTCGCGCGCCACCCTAATCTCAGGTTACTCTCACGGCTTCATTTTGCATCCAATCCAAAAGTGACCTTCATCAAACCTGTAGATCTCCTCAAGGAGAAGCGAAAACTTGAGGGACATTTCTTGATAATGATTGGATGCGACCTCGAGGAGCTATGACAATGCGCAAAAAGGGGTGGCATGCGACTTTAACCACGTGGTGATCTAACCGCTCCTACTATATCATACACCTTGGGTTTTTGAAAAAACGGCCATTACAATTTTGGCGAGGCGGGTAAATCATTTACTGTAACGCGCGAATTTTCCCAAAAAAGCGCTGCTTTTTTACGCCGCGCGCGGAACCTAGAATTACGCGCGCAGTGTAAAATTTTAAAATTCATTGAAAATTTCCTCGCGTTTTTATGTCTTCAAAAAAAAGTCGACGAAAAATTCCAAATTCGTGAATTTAGAATTATAAGAACTCCGGTCAGTTCTCATCTTGCCAATCCGTTTTTCGGGAACCCCTGGCCAAAGGACATTAAAGTTCACATAACGACCAAGTTTCATATCGATTGGATAAGATTTTGGGTGGCTACGGTGAAAAATATCGTATTTTTGGCATTTTTAACTTTCCCGACGCGATTTACGACCCTTAAACATTGAGTTACGGGAAATCGCTATCATGTAAAATGAAGTTCAAACGATTCTCTTTCCCCACTATTGCGTTAGTTTTTTGATTTAGAGCCGTTTTCAGGGTCTTAGAAGCGTTTGAAAAATGTAAGTCTTTTTGTCGCAATGACGTCACCCCGTGACGTCACTGCTGTAAAGATCGGATCAAAAATCTGAGCCCGTACTTACATCCGCCTTGGTCCAAGGTACCAGTGTACAAATTTTCAGGGGTCTAGCTCAAAAACTGTGGGAGGAGTTTGAAAAACCAATTAACGGACAGACTGACTAACATTATGGAATTTATTATATGGATTAATGTCTTCTAATGTCTTTTAATGTCCTTTAATGTCCCAGGGACATTAAAGTCGGACGTGTTTATTTAGGACATGGATATTAAATTCACGCGCCCCCCCCCCCCCCCCCCCGGGTTTTTAATTGTTTTTCCATTGGCTAACTAATCGCTTACCTTTCATTTTCTTGTGTTTTGAACTTTGAACTTTAATCTCAATCCCCTCCATTATTTTTCCGTCCATGCATTTGAGGGCGTGCTGTGCGTCTCGTGAGCTCTGGAACTCCACAAACCCAAACCTCTTATCTAAAGAGGACATTGGAGAGGAATTCAAACACAAAATATATTACAACAAAAGGACACTCGTTGTTAGGAAAGTATAAATGTTAGGGAAGTCAAAACACAACACTTGACCGTGAGTAGAGATTGGGAGGGAGAGAGAGAGAGAGAGAGAGAGAGAGAGAGAGAGAGAGAGAGAGAGAGAGAGAGAGAGAGAGAGAGAGAGAGAGAGAGAGAGAGAGAGAGAAATAAAGAGAGATAAAGAAAGGAAAGGAAACTAGGAAAAAGGAAGTTGAATTATATGTGTAATTTGACCAACCTGAAAACACAGTAACATCAGTGATGGTCCCATGTTTGGAAAAGGCATCTCTGAGTCTGTTTCTTGTGATGTCACCCGGTAGATTGCCAACATAGAGCCGCGCTAGACTCGACATACAACAGTCTGAAGCGAGCAATCAGGATCGTTAAATATTAATCAGTTAATTTAATTAATTAATCAGTTAATTTAATTAATTGATCAGAAATAAAACTCATCAGATTAACAGAAAACTGCTGAAGAGTGTACTTATATAATAAATAAATGATAAAATATGACCATCATTCATTCATCATGGTCGATTTCTGCACACACATTGTCTCTCTCCTTCCTTCTCTCTCAATCCCTCATTACTCCCATCTTGTTTTTGTACTATTAACCCCACTCGAAAGTGTCCTAATACTCCTCATACGTTTCATATGCAACAGGTCTTGGTCGGGCTCGTCTGGCTACCACTCGTGGATCGGTTGGTCGCTTTGCAGGGGAAGCCTCCTCCCCAGGGGGTGGGGGTGCTGCACGTCTAGCAGGTGCGGGTTGCTGATACACATAGTACGCCTCCCTCCCTGGGGCGGCTGGTACAATCCTTCGTTTTGCACGTGCAGCTGTAGGAGGAGGAGCCGCAACAACATAACTCTCTGCGTAAGGGTCTTCAGCGTAAGGGTCATCTGCATACGCATCAGTGGCATACGCATCAGCCGGAGCGTATGTCTCTTCGTATTGGTAGGGATCTGCGTACGGGTCAGCACCGTATGGGTCTGCTACTGCAGGTCGAGCGTAGGGGTGTTTCCGGCGGGGTGGGGGTGGTGCTGAGGCGTAGTAGGGGTCTGCATAGGCATCATCATCGTAGTAGGATTGTCGAGGGGGAGGCCGCCGTGATGAACCTCTGAAAGGATGGGGTTGACGTGTGTTAATGGAAACATTACGAAGAAGAGAAGGAAGCTAAAATTTCTAAATCGTTCAAGAAGAATTTAACTAACCGTTCATATCGTGATCCTCCTCTAGATCCCCGTGAGGAGCTATATCCCCCATCCCTATCTCTCCCTCCTCTGGAGTAACCTCCCCTACTACCACCCCTACCCCTAGATCCTCCTCGCCCTCCCCTCCCTCTCCCACCACCTCCCCCTTCTGATGATTTAGAGTTGGACATCTCAATCCGCATTGTACTGCCCAGTTGTAGTGTGTTATCGTATGTTCTCATGGCACGCTTAGCGTGGGCCATACTGGAAAACTCAACAAAACCATACCCTGAAGAGAAATCCAATTAATAATTAATTAAAGTGTGAGAGAACGGCCCCGATTTTGATGAAACTAGATCAGAATTAAACAATGTAGCCCTATTATTATTATTACTGAATACATCGAATACACTGTAGTATTCAGTATTGAGTCAATACTGAATACTGCAGTGTATTCGATGTATTCAGTAATAATAATAATATTCAGTATTCAGTGTTGAGTCAATACTATTGACTCAACACTGAATACTGAATAGTTAGTATCCACTAAACGGTTGGTAGTTAGAAAAGATTAATCCTGCAATTAATATCGATGGCAACTGCACCTTTGCCTGAAGCCACGAAAGTATCAGTAACAGGTCCTATTTCCTGGAATAGCTCCTTCAGCTGACTATCTGTAACACCCTCCTCTAATCCTCCGACAAATAACCGAGGTTTGTCTCCCAACTCGACATCTTTCCCCGTGGCTCGGTTTTGACCCTTTCTCCGCTTTGTTATCTCTATCCTGAAAGGAGTTATCATTGGTACAAAATCCCTCTTTTTGTTACCAATAACTACGTTACAAATCAAGTCAATAATGACATTATTACATACCCTGGTGTTTTCAAAAGTAAACACCCGATTATTGTTTATAATTGCTTACCTGATTTTAACTCCCCAGATCTCCTTCAAATGCATTGCCTCCTTGGCGTGGCGAGCCTCTTCGGCAGTTGCAAATTCAACAAAAGCAAACCCAGGAGGGTCGTACGCCACCCAAACATCGACCACCTGACCGCACTCTGAGAATGCCTGAAAAGTTACCTTGCTAGTTTTCTTTAATGATTCTTAACAAACAGGTTCTGAACAACCACGAAAACTGGCTTCAACTGCGTATAAAATGAAAGTACACTACTAGAACTATTACCTCCCGCATTTCCTCTTTGTCGACCGCATGATCGGGAAGTCCACCTACGAATAACCGAGTGTATTCTGCATCTTCTGACATACTGCAGAAATTGTGAAGTACTAGTCACTTAACGGTTAACCTCAGATTTCAATTCAATTCAACTCGGGAATTTCACTTTAATTTCAGTCAAACACAAATACAAATACATTATTTTATTATTATTATTTACAAATACAAATATACATTTATTGTCCGGGTTTGAGGACTGAGGGAGTACACTTGAATTTTGAAATACAAATACAAGAGTGAGAGGGAGGCGAAACTCTTTCAGCTGTTTCCAGATACAGATATCTGTAATCTGAGATGGACCCACTGTGAGAGGAAAAAGAAAACAAACGTGTGTTTTGGAGAAAAATTTAAAGAGGGAACCAAAAAAACTTTGAATTCGTGATCCGAAAACCATTTTTAAGCAAACGCGCCCAATGAATTGTGAATCATATCGCGCGTTACGTTTCTCAGCAAATTAAGCGATGCAAAAAGTGTTCAAACTCGCGCCGCGCCGTGCAATATTAAAGTGCGTTTCAAACGACTTGACCTGAGATTCCTGGAAATTCAGGATTTCCCCTTTGTAAATACACGCGCAATGCGCCAAATTCCAAGAATTACGGGTCAAATCGCTTGAAACGGACTTTAAACATGCTTCGGCTTCGCGTCGAGGCACCCGGATTTTATAGTAGGGACGAATCTTAATTTTTTGACACACTATTTGGTGAAAAGCAAATTCCGGTTGTAACCCACCTATTTTGACCCGCTGAACAAGATCCCGTTCATAGGTAAGGTCGGAAAATTGGAGAACATGCCCAAATCGGCCACGCCCTTTTACCTGTATTTTTAGCCTGTAGCCAAAAACATAAATCCTCTTAGAATAGGAGTAGAGACAAATCTGAGGGCAGTAAAGTAATCAGCGCCCTCGCATTAGTGGGGGTAGGTGCCGGAATTAAGTCTCTATCTCATCTGGTTAATTAGATAATTGGATAATTAGGTTTGCGCATAACCGTTTTTTGGCTATATGGCTATAGCCACTTAGGAATGGTTTAGAGGCTTTTCACTGGCGCCATTTTGTAGGCAATAGCCAAGTTATGGGGGGTCGACGTCGGACTTTTAAGCTCTATCTCCAACCGTTTAGCCGTTATTTGGCTTAAACGATGCTCAAAATCGGGCTTTTTACCGTTTTTTCGCTCATTTTGAGCATCGTTTAAGCCAAATAACGGCTAAACGGTTGGAGATAGAGCTTAAAAGTCCGACGTCGACCCCCCATAACTTGGCTATTGCCTACAAAATGGCGCCAGTGAAAAGCCTCTAAACCATTTCTAAGTGGCTATAGCCATATAGCCAAAAAACGGTTATGCGCAAACCTAATTATCCAATTATCTAATTAACCAGATGAGATAGAGACTTAATTCCGGCACCTACCCCCACTAATGCGAGGGCGCTGATCACTTTAGTGCCCTCAGATTTGTCTCTACTCCTATTCTAAGAGGACTTATGTTTTTGGCTACAGGCTAAAAATACAGGTAAAAGGGCGTGGCCGATTTGGGCATGTTCTCCAATTTTGCGACCTTACCTATGAACGGGATCTTGTTCAGCGGGTCAAAATAGGTGGGTTACAACCGGAATTTGCTTTTCACCAAATAGTGTGTCAACCACTTCTTTTTATAAGAGATTCGTCCCTACTATTAAAAAATTCGAAGTTTTCACCCCCTCCCTTGAGCTATTTTCCACTTCCCGTACGGTACTCGGTTGAAAAGAACTGTATCAACACGCTAAAACATGTTGACGAACCAATTAACTATCTGTATTAACTTTATGCCTCGCCCAAAAAACAAATTATAACCCGGCCAAGGTCGGACCAAGATCCCTCATCCCGTCCTCCTTCTCTATCACTTTGTTCTAGTATGAAAATATGTCGATGGTAAATGGCAACAAACCAGATCCGGAAACTCGTCCAGCAGAGTTTGTGAACCGTGATCCCTCTGTAACAGGCCGGGGTTCGTTTAGAAAGAAGGGCGCTCCTGCTGTCTTTCCCTACCTATACAATCGGGGAGAAACAACTTGGCTGATCTTGATGATCCAGACATCCAAGAAATTAGGGCTACTCTCCGGAGACGGTTAGTAGCTACAAAATGCTTGATGGGAGTGCAGTGAGACTGTTAGGAGAGAGCACCTGTTCCGACAAAGTTTTCCCTGCTAGATGTACCAAAACTAAAAAAATCCCCCTTCCAGGTATCCTGAATGGTATTTTCTATACCTATATCGGTGATGTCTTGGTCTACATGCCTCCATTCTCCGGAGTCTCCATGTACACGGATGAAGACGTCCAGTACTACTGCGAGAATAATGCATTTGATCCGGACCTAAAACCGCATATTTACTCCTTCGCTGACAGGGTTTATTCGAACATGTTGTTTTGGAAAAGGAACCAGTCAGTGGTAATGTTGGGTTCCAGTGGAAGCGGGAAAACGATCAACGCTAAACAATTCCTCAGGTACAGTCATTAACTAATTATTATTTCTGTTCTGCAGAAGCTGGTTCCATATTTTCATGCTGTTTTCCATTTGAATAATTGCTGAGTTTAACTTTTAATGCTTTTTTTTTAGTTCAACACATGCTGAGTATTTAATTTTATTGCTTTTTTAACACATGCTGAGTTTGCTGCTTATTTCAGTTACATACAGTCAGTATCAGGGGGATCCGATCTGAGTATAACCCTCAAAACAAGACTTGCACATCTTTTCAATGTACTGGACTGTAAGTTACACACTTTTTATTAGCTCCAAGCATTGTGAACTAGTTTAGGAGACACTCAGTTTTCTCATATATCCGATCTCTGTTTGAAGAACAATGTCCTATCCGATGTTCTATTGGATGGTATCTCAGAGTTTTACCCATTCCCATCGAAACCATTTCAGGTTTCGGTTCCGCTCAAACGGGTGATAGTATCTATGCTAGCAAGTACACCAGCCAACTTCAACTGAAGTTCAACTATTTTGGTGATATTGTCTCCTGTCAGCTCAAAACATGTAAATACCCCTCAACTTTATACCACAATTAGTTTATTGATTACCCCTCGATAACTTAATCCTCTTTCTCAAATTGGACACCACTGTCCACTCTAGGTTTTACTAGGAGAGCAGCCCCTCTCGGATCTCTGATTTCTCACCCTTTTCTCTCTCAATCTCTCTCTCTCTCTCTCCCTCTCATTAACTCACTCTCTCCCCTCTAGGTTTACTGGAAAGCAGCCGGATAGTAGGTGCACCTCAGGGGGAGAGTAACTTTCACATTTTCCATCTTTTGATGGAGCATATCGGCAGCGATGGTTCAGCGTACCCCTTTCTAGCGAATACCAGCCACACGTTCGCCCTCAAGGTGTCTCTACCTTCTATACAAGTGAGTGGGAACTGTAGGTGTCTCTACGTTCTATACAAGTGAGTGGGAACTATTAACATAATACTATCTTGATGTCATTAGAGTACAGCTCTACTTGCTTTTATCTGGGCCTAGTTAGCGCACAATTCTATCACCAACTCAACCTCAAATAGTATAAAACACATTACAATGCCCCCCCCCCCCCAACACGAGATACCATCTCCACTCTTAACACACATCTCTGCCTCAGAACAGTCTAACAACATTGCTTTCTTCAATCCTAACACACTCCTAACACACATTTCCACCCTCTAGAACAGTCTAACAACATTCCTATCTTCAATCCTAACACACCCCTAACACACATCTCCACCCTGCAGAACAGTCTAACAACATTACTATATCCACCCCTAACACACATCTCCACCCTCCAGAACAGTCTAACAACATTCCTATCTTCAATCCTAACACACCCCTAACACACATCTCCACCCCAGAACAGTCTAACAACATTACTATATCCACCCCTAACACACCCCTAACACACATCTCCACCCTCCAGAACAGTCTAACAACATTACTATATCCACCCCTAACACACCCCTAACACACATCTCCACCCTCTAGAACAGTCTAACAACATTACTATATCCACCCCTAACACACCCCTAACACACATCTCCACCCCAGAGCAACATTACTATATAGCCACCCCTAACACACCCCTAACACACATCTCCACCCTGCAGAACAGTTTAATAGTTTCTTCACCCCTAACACACCCCTAACACCACAGAACAGTTTGATAGAGCTGGGTATGGCTGAGGAGGAGAAGGAGCACGTGATTAATATTCTCACTGCCATTCTGATACTGGGTCAGGTTCAATATGAGAGTGAGGAAGATGTGAGTATATTTTGCCATGATAATTAACTGTTTTTGTTTATATTATCAACCGTTAACCCCATTTAGTTAATAGATTTGATTTGATTGAATAGATCGGAATTCAGAAAATATTGGGATTGATCTGGAGCTCTGTTGTCAGTGCTAATTTACTCGTTTAACCCTGCAGGGTATTGGTGTTCGTGTGGTGAACTCAGCGGTGGTCAAACAGGTCGCAAAGTTATTGGGGGTAACACACTCTGCTATGAAGGATTGTCTTATCAGTACACCTCATGTATCCGGGTCAAGAAATATCTTGATGAAACCTCTCTCATACGATAAGGTATGATTTGTAATATAACGTCCTAACACTTGGGAGCGGAGAGAGAGAGAGAGAGGTTCGAACAAGGCAACCGTTTTGTTTTCAGTTATTCGGGAAGGGGTGCCGGGTGAGTGTCTGAACAAGACAAGGTATGACGTATTATTGTGACATCACAACTCACAATTATGTCATTTTATGTCAACTGTAGGTAGCTTATCCTATGATATACCTTACATTAGGATTTGGTGGTGGGGAGAAATATAATCGAGTAGCAACTCGGATTATAGCAGATGGTTCCAATCGGAATGCGTAGAGAAGAGAGGAGAGGGAGAGAGAAGGGAGAGAGAGAGAAGGGAGAGGGAGAGAGAAGGGAGAGTTCTAGGGATAGAGAACTGAGTGTAAAGGCAGATCATCTTACTGCAGGGTTGATCCTATTACGTGTTATATAGAGGGAAGGAGGAGAGAGAGAATATATATAGAAAATATGATATATTTACAACTCAAGTCGCAGCACTGTGTCCAAACAAGATGGGAAATAAATGAACTGCAGATGGCCATGGATACTGCTGGTGTTTTCTGGAGGCCATGGATACTGCTGGATCTGCTGTGTGGGGCTGGTGTTATAGTGTATTTAGTTGCCACATGTGTCCAATTATCCCTCCGTAGCGTAGCAACAGTAGTAGGGAATGTGAAAGAGACATAATGTGGGAGATAGTGTGAGAGATAGGAGAAGCAAAAGTCAAGACACACAATTATGGAACACTACAATTATATTAGTTCCATGAACACTGAGCACAAATATCTCTAACATAATAAAATAATAATGCAACACTGAATATTTCGTTCTGCCCTATATGGCAGAGTTTGTCATGACATCTCACACGGTTTGGTTTAGGTTAGGTAACGCAATTACCCCTACATTGCGGGCACGCTAAGACGTGCCTTACTATCTACAGAGGGGTAACTTCGTTACCAAGGTTTTGGTTAGGTCTGGGATTCACACGGTTCGTTGAGTGGTGATTCTTGTGCTTGATCTCTCCACTCCAACATTCTTTCCCAGGGATCTCACCCACTTGTTCAATGCTTCATTCCGTATCAAATACACGAGTGCGTCAGCTGTAGCGGTGGTTGCTAGATTCAGGGCGTATAGAAATCCCATCACCTGCATAGAGTAATCCTTCTCTACAAGTTCATCCCTGTTCCTGCTTCTCAACAGATAGAAGTATAGGTTGAGGAAGGGCTGGGGTAACATGTTACAAAGCTGGATTACCAGAAGATACAGAACTGTTGTGATCGCTTTCTGTTTTATATCACCCAGACCATTATCAGAGGTGGCTATCTGTTGTTTCAAACTCCGGACTGCAATATATGTGATACCAATTACACTAGGAATAGTTATACAGGCTCCAATATTGGTGTATAAGCTTCTCTCCACGTTAATGTTAATTGATTGAATGTCTTCAACACCACAGAAGAGCCCCTTGACATATGGCCATACAAGTGTTTTCATGTTAACTGCAATCGCTACATGCGCCAGGGACATCACCCCCGCCAGGCCTGCCCAGACAACCCGTGGCCTGATTTGTCTGAGCGGAAACAAGATAGACCACATTCGTACAGCCCATAGAGTCACCGTTGTAGTACCTTTCGAGGCCGTTGTAGAATACACGATGACGTTTAGTACCAACCTCCAGAATATGTTAGTACCCTCTCCCAGCGGTATAAACAGGGTAATTGGGACTAGGAGACAGCCCCAGCAATTGGCACTGTTCAGCCCAATTACCAGTTTGTTGCCCATCCCTGACTTCTGGTAGCGCAGGAAGAACGTGAGACAAAGGGCGTTAAGGATGAAGCCCAAAGGTGCAATGGGGATTGAGATATAGAAGAACGTTGATCGAATGTTGTTTACGGCCCTTCGTAACTCCTCATTCTCCCACAGGTTTACTGTTGTAGTGTTAACCGACTCACAAATATCCATGGTGATTTTATCTAAAAAAGTTTGAAATTGAAATTGGGAGGCCCAAAAATATTGAAATTTCGGGAAAACATTGCCAAAAAAGACACGATTCAAATCTAAAGGACACTGGAAGAATAACAGACTGGGGGGGGGGGGGGGGGGGGGGGGGGGGGGGTGAGCGACGGGGAAGGTTTTTTAATTCTCCCCGGGGTTTTTCAGGGTTTGGGGGGAAAAAAAAAACCCCCCAAAACAAATTAAAAAAATTTTTGGCCCTCCAAAATTTTCCCCCCCTTGGGGGGGGGTAATGGCGGGGCAAAAAAATTTTAAAACAGGTTTCCCCCCCCGACCTTTTCCAGGGTTTTTTTTTAATAAATAATTTTTTTTAAAAATTTTAAATTATAAGACCCCCCCTTTGGACCCCAAAAATTTTTTTCCCCCCCGACGGGGGAAGGAAAACGTAAAAAGGCAAGGGGGTGAACCCCAAAAGGGAATGGGGTTGAGTTGGAACTTCGAAGTTGAGGCCCCGAACCCTTTTAAAAAGTTTAAAGATTTCGTCCCCCCGGGAAAAAAAATTTAAAAAAGGGGAAAAGGGAAAATTTTAAAGGAAAAAAAAACAGGGAAGGGAAAAAAAAGGGGGGGGGGGGGGGAAAAAAGCCCAAAAAAACACTTTGGGTCTTTGGGTTTAAAAAAAAAAAAAGGGGGGGGGGGGGGTTTATCCCCACCCTTTTTTTTTCCCCCCCCCCCCCCAAAAACATTTTTTAATTTTTTTTTTTTTAAAAAAAAAACCCCCCCCCTTTTTTTCCCCTTTCAAAAATTCTTTTTTTTAAACCCCTTTTTTGGGGCCCTTTTTTCCCCCCGGGGGGGGGGGGCCCCCCCCCCTTTTTTTTTCCGGGGGGGGGGAAAAAAAAAAAAGGGGGGGGGGCCCCCCCCCCCCCCCAAAAAAAAAAAAAAAAAAAACCCCCCCCCCCTCTCTCTCTTTTTTCTCCTCTCTCTTTCTTTTCCTCTTCCCCCCTTCTCTTTTTTCCCCTTTCTCTTTCTCTTCTTTTTCCCCCCTTCTTCCTTTTTCCCACTTTTTCCTTTGCATTTTTTTGTTAAAATATTTTTTACAAAACTTGGGGAAAAAAATAAGAAGGGAGGAAAATTTGAAAAAAACCCCTAAAAAAAATTTTTGGGCTTTTGATTTTGGTATTGGGGGGTTTGGGTTTAAAAATTTATAATAAAATAAATTTTTTTAAAAATCGGGGTTTTTGGGGGGGCATACTTAATAAGCTGTAAATTGAGACGGTTGATTCGGAAACCTTTCTCTTGTCCTAAACCCTTAAACAAGTCAGAACGATTTTTCCTAACCCCTTAGAAGCAATTTACGTGTTTTGCACTCATTTCCCCCACAAAAATCCCCTCTTTAAAAATTAGGGTATGTTTTTTAAACCTTGTCGAAACAAGACTAATTATAAATATTCACGTCTCATTTCAACAGCTGATCTTCTATGAACCTCCTCTGAACAATGTAATGTTTACTCTCGTATCCTCTTTTAGGCACTGGAGCTGCAAACATGCATCCCATTCCAAGTTGCTCTGAAATGCCGTAACTGTGGGAAAAACACACTATACTAGCTCGATCAAAAGAATAAATCCTGTATAATATCACTGCTCCTCCATGAAAATACCACATGCCAGAGAGACGATTCCTGTCATTACCTTCCGGTATACACACAACATGTGCAATGAACAATGAACATGCTGTAATTGATTCAAAATGATGTAGTAAACTATAGTGATGGGACATGCCCGAGAGACTTTTTGCTGGTAACTGGGTGGTCATGTTTGCTGAAAATATGAATTTGAGTCAGATTAAAGTTGCATTTTAGTGAGAAAAAGAGGTTTCTGAGAAAAGCAATTTAGTAAAACGAATTGTAATCCAACAAGAGTGTTATTTCCAACTAATCGAACAAAACAAGTTCAACGACAAATTAACAGTCAACTATGTTCCCGTCAACACTACCCCGTCTCACAAGAATTTGTCTCTATAATGTTTGTCTCTCTGTGTCTCTATAGTGCACTGTTTTTAAGTAGCGGGGTTTTATGTAAGCGGAAGCTGGGTTGGCGTGTTGTATGGCGGGTTTGGCGTGTTTTGATTAAATGGGCGGTGGTGGCCAAGTACCAACTGGTTTTTGGGGGGGGGGTTTTTTTTGGGGATATTGCTCGTCTAGGTGCAAATTAATAGCCCAGTTCCAACGAATTGCTGGGCGCGAAAAGAAACATTTGTAACCTGTTATCCATTCCCCCTGCATACTCCAATTATTAAATAGGGGGTGTTTGTGCAGCTATATCTATATTATTGGGAGCAGTCGAGCAGTATAGAGTAGAGGCGTAGAGAGAGCTAGATATAGAGCGAGAGCGATAAGTATTATATATCGCTAACTCGCGATATATCTATAGAGTTAGGAGAGTATAGTCTCTCTCTCTCTCTCTCTCTCCCTCCTCTCCCTCTCTCCTCTCTCTCTCTCTCTCCTCTCTCACTCTTCTCGCTCTCTCTCTCTCTCTCTCTCTCCTCTCTCCTCGCTCTCTCTTCTCTCTCTCTCTCTCTCTCTCTCTCTCTCTCTCTCTCTCTCTCTCCCACGTACAAATGTTTGCCCACGTGTCCTCTCTTTATTGGATCTTGTATCAAGGTGTTGATAATGCACGTTTGTGAAATTTGCAATCGTCTGCCACTGGCGATACTTGTTAGGGAATAGTGAAATTGCATTGATAGATTGGGTTGTTTCCAAAAAAGGTATACAATTAATTTAGAGAATTGAGAAACTTTATCTGAAAATCAATTAATTTATCCTTACAACACTGTGCTGGAAGAAAACATCATAAACGCAAATAAACATAAAACATCGTTTTTGATTGCACTTTGGCCCTGTATACTTTGTAAAGACATCAATCAACTCAATTTAAAATGTTTTAGAATCTCCTAGAACAATATAGAAAGTGCTCATTTAGCAAGACGTGTTCATTTAGCAAGACGTGTTCATTATCATGAATAAGCTACTCCATGTTTGTTATTTATCCTGTTCCCCACCGAAGTCAATAGCCACGTTACCTAGAAAACAGGGTGTAAATTATATCATGTAGATAATTAAAATGTCATCGGAATGGGGGGGTTAAACCAGAAAATACTTGTTCTTTCCTACCTGTTGGACATTCACATACCTCAGTATCACCAGAGCTGTCTAATAGTGAACAATCAACCTGGACCTTAATTTGTGTATGAAATGCAGTTGTAAAATCAATTGGTTAAACGTAGATTTATAAAAAATAAAATAAATAAATAAAATGACAAATAATAGTGCCCACTTTTATTTCTCATGTTGTCTTCTGTAGTAAATTCTATAGTCTCTTCCATGTCCCCTATCTACACCAAATAAAAACTAATCCATAGCACCCCCAGATACCTGGCGAATAACTTACTAATTAGTCTGCACTCAACCTGCTCACTCCAGACTCCACTGTCTTGACACTTTATATCTGCGTTACCACCGATCAGTACATGCTTGTCCTTGCAGTTAACGGTTATTTCGGTCCCGGTTTTCGTCGCCGGCCAGTTACCGTCTATTGACCCTTCAACTAAATAAGCAGGACACTCTGATGTGAAAGGAAGATATTATATTATGTTAGTGAAATTTGGCAAGATCTAAAATGGACTTTGGTAGACAAAGATTGGCCCCTGGACTCCCATCTGCTATATTGTCAATCGTAATGCCAAACTATACCAGCCCTATTGAGGGGACGCAACAGTCACTAACTAACGCGTATACATTAAATTCTTACCGCACACTGCTGATGTCCTGAAAACAGTTTGAGTGTTAAAACTGCAAGATGAAACTAAAACGGGTCAACTGTGTTTGCTTTTCATATACACAATGGTAATTAGTAGTTAGCAATTGTTGGTAGTTAGTAATTAGTAGTTACCTTCGTTGGCAAACAGCTGACAGAGAGAAATGTGATCCGTAAGATGCAGTACAGTAACTGCTATCCACTACTTTCACTACCGCTCCATTGCTCACTGTATTTTTCGAGGAATCCGCATCTGGCTTCCAAAACCAACGCCTAAATAATGTATTGATCAAACTTTAAAGGTCTCTTCTCCTTGTTTTGTTATGTTGTATTGATTGAAATTTAGTTGATTGGAATACGGAGGATGCACTTTTGATCAATACAGAATGGAGTTTCATTCTCCGTGAGTATTCAGTCCTATTCAGTATTCACTCCTAAAACAACAATAACTCACGATGTATAGTAGCATTTTAACATCAGGTAGTTGTTAGGATCAGGACAAATCAGTGTTTGGGTACCTGGAATCAATTTTACTTTTATCTATAGGGACAACAAATATATCTACAACAAATATCAAACGGCAGAGAAATCAGCGTACATGTTTAATGTTGGAACATACAATCAATCAATAAACATGTCTTTATTGCCCACCTGTTTTCCAGTACCCACCTGTTTTTGTATCCCCAGTGTTGGTGTACTTGTACTCAGTTGTGTCAGGGATATTATTGCACTCCCGGGCTGTTTTACAAGTCGCCTTGACTGTGACATGCTGTTTTGACTCACCAGACATTGAACAGACACATTGACCGCTACTGATCGTTACCCCATCCAGTGTTGATTCCATAGCGTAAGGACAGGAACATTCAGTCGCCTGAAATGTAGCTTGGATCACACTATTGCAATAAATGCTTTTTCGGAGTCCCTTCCGAGTATAATTGTTCACTTGATTAATAAAAATCTAGAGTTATAACAACTTACCCAGTCGCCTTGGTCACAAGTTGCAGTTGCTTTGGAGTCATCGTAGATACCAGTGGAGGTTGCGGATACTTCATAGTCACTGCACCACACAGGGGACAGTGATGCTGCAACCAATACTAGTAACAACATGAACATCTACCTTGCTACAATAGGGGAGGAGGTTAGGAAATTAAGCAATGAATGCAAAATATACAAATCATGCTAGAGCTCATGAGATTTACAGTTTTTAACAAACCCAGAATCAAACGCATAGTGTACTTTTTCACTGCTAAAAGAAAGCTAAAAATATTTCACGCCACTTGATGATTTAGTATTTGCTCTCTAGCTTCTATAGATGGAAGATATAGAGGAAAGATAGAGGGAAGATAGAAGTAAGAGGGACCGATCTTCCCTCTATATTTTCCCTCGAGAGAGAGAGAGTAAGTGCAAGATATTGTTTGCTATAATCGCTACACAAAAGCTGCCCGAGTTAGGTAGAACGAAGATGATTTATGCTTCTCTCTCTTTCTCTCTCCATTCGGAAAATCAAAAATGTCACGATTCCTGTCATTACCTTCCGGTACATGGCATGAACACACTACGATCCTTTGGTGTGTGTATTATTCGAGGTGGGGCGTGACATTTAACATAAATTTAATTTAACATAAATTTAACATAAATGATATTCTCTCAGTTACATGGCGACTGATCTTGCTCCTTTACATCAATCCTATACGAATGATATCTCTCTCTGTCTCATTAAACCCTCCCAACAGGCGATAGCTAAACGGAACTCTCTGGCGAGTTATCTCTACCTCCGACTATTCAACGATGTCCTGATGACGGCAAATAAAAATATGGAAGGAGACGATTCTAATGAGGATCTACATCTGACTCTGGATATTGTCGATGGATATGGGATCAAGTTAGTGACAAACTGACATAGTGATGGACAAGCAGACACAATGAAAGATATCCAGACAAGCAGACAGACAGATAGATAGACAGACATACAGACAGACAGACAGACAGACAGACAGACAGACAGACAGACAGACAGACAGACAGACAGACAGACAGACAGACAGACAGACAGACAGACAGACAGACAGACAGACATACTGACACATATAACTGTCTCGAATCATTGACCTGATCTAATTCTCAGGGGTGGTGATCTAAATAACTTTGCGACGCTGTGTGCTAATTATAGCAACGAGAAGTTACACCAAATGTACGTTCAACATGTGCTAACCCAGCCCCAGGAGTTATACTTACAAGAGGTACGTGTCACTTAGGGTTTGTCAGTTCCCATGATATAGTATTTGGACTCATAACTCTCCAGTAATTGGAAACTTCATAGTTTAGTTCACCTAGATGAAGTTACCAAGTAATTGGCCTCATTCTGTGCGATCTCTAATACAAGCTTGTGTCACGTGTTTTGTCTCTCACGCAGTGTCTTATATTGTGTAATGTCACGCCACTAGTTTCGAGGTTGTTTCACGACAAGCCAAACAATCGGCTGAGTACATGTCACAAGAAGAGCGGAGCCGGGGAAATATATTACCTTCCTTCTACTTTCTTCTTCCTCTCCTCGGCTCACAATCAGCTCTCACTCTACAGTAAAGCACAGCCAACAATCTCCCGGCTCCCCAGTCGCCACCATAACACACTAACAACTAAACCTCACACCTCACAATGAATCTCTCTCCAAAGGTCGAGAGTGGGATCTAATTCCTCAAACCTCACAACTAATGAATCTCTCTCCCCCAGGGCCTAGAGTGGGAGCTAATTCCTCAAACCTCACAACTAATGAATATCTCTCCCAGGGCCTAGAGTGGGAGCTAATTCCTCAAACCTTACAACTAATGAATCTCTCTCCCCCAGGGCCTAGAGTGGGAGCTAATTCCTCAAACCTCACAACTAATGAATATCTCCCCCCAGGGTCTAGACTCTAGAGTGGGAGCTAATTCCTCAAACCTCACAACTAATGAATCTCTCCCCCCCAGGGTCTAGAGTGGGAGCTAATTCCTCAAACCTCACAACTAATGAATCTCCGTTACTTCTTCCCAGGGTGGGGGACTGCGCGACCAATTCTCCGCCGGACCATTCACGACCATATTTAACGTGCTTGTATGTTTCAGTCATCTTTGATGGAGGGTAGAGAGAGAAAAGGAGGAGGAGAGAGGGAGAGTAAGAGAGGCAAGATGAGAGAGAGAGAGAGAAAGAGAGTGAGCGAGAGAGAGAGAGAGAGGAGAGAGAGAGAGAGAAGAGAGAGAGGAGAGAGAGAGACCAATCAGTGAGTTTGAAAAATGATATCACGTGACGTATCCTTGTGCTTGTCATTGGTTGTTCTGATTGGAAAAGATAGGATCCCAGTCTCCGACACACTCCCACGCTGGCAGCAGCAGCTCCACTGTGTGATTGTGAGGTAGAAGGTCAGTAAAAAGAGAGGGATCAAGGATAACAACGGAAGAGGGAGGCGCCTACTTTCTGTTTCTAACGCCCTAATGCCCAGCTCCTCCGCCAAACTCTTCCCCTTTAGCTTGCCCAGCTATTCCTGCAAACCCTCTAGCTTGTTTCAAAGTTGGTCCGATTGCACTCTTTAGGATTCCAGTCAGGCAGATAGCTCTACTTTTCCCGCAGCTAGATGGACTTCTTGCTGAAGGTCCTTTCTCTCTTTTGTCGGGTTCCAAGGGTTGACTAGCACGCTTTTCACTTTTCACCGGACGAGCAGCAACACGTTGCGTTTCTCTAGATTCTATCTCTCCCCCTCTCTCTCTCGATCGAGCTCTTCCTCTCTTGCTCTTTCCCCCCTCTGAATATCTCTCCCTCTCCCTCCAAAAAGTTGGTAACTGGGTATGATGATATGTGAGCTAGGATAGAGGGGGTACCCCTTATCAGGTGTTTGTTCTCACCACTCTGACAGGGATCACTCTCTGATGAGTGGGGCTCAATTTGTTGACAGAGAGTCTTTCCAGATAGCGCCATATCTGTCCTTCTTCCTCCGTATCTTTTTCTCTCTCACTGATTGTCTCTCTCACTCTCTCTCCCCCTCTTCTTTCAGTTGCTCTGAGCTCACATGTTTTTGTGAGTCTTCTCTAGCGGTACAGTTTTCATCAAGGCAGTCCTTTCAATTTCTCTCTCTCTCTCGCGCTATAAAGGGCGTCGAGCGAGAGTGGAGCCGCGATGTCAGAGCTGGGTCTATCTCTCTCACCAACCTGTCACCTTTGGTCGGTGACGTGTTTTTGAGGGGAGACGCCTGTTTTGTATGTTCTCTACCCTAGACACAGCTGCCTAGGTCTTTATAGGTCACTTTCCCTATTTCCCTTAGTTAATGTTTCTTTCATTCCATTGCTTTCACTTTATCTTTTTATCGCTCTGCTAAATACATACAGCTTGCTTTTTGAATATTGCCGTGTTTTTCTAAGCTGCGTTCCCACACAAAGCTTCATTAATTTCGGCGGTTAAAGAATTGACGAGAAAGAAGCTTTACACCTCTAAGATAGATAGAGAGAGATAGAGAGAGATAGAGAGATGGAGAGAGATGGAGAGAGATGGAGAGAGTTAGAGAAGGAAAGATAGTCAAGATTCAGTATAGTGCACCATGCTTTGTTTTAATAATCCCATTCACCTCCCTCTATGTGTGTTTTGTAATAGAGCGCGGGTATCCTGAGGGAACCATGCTCTCTTTCGAGAGGTCTTTAGTGTCGTGGGGACTTTGTTATTACCCATGAGGGGGGTAAATTGGGTCAATACCACCTATATGTTCTCTCTATCTCTCTATCTCTCTCTCTCTCTCTCTCTCTCTCTCTCTCTCTCCCTCTCTCTCCACTCTCTCCAGTCTACCCAATTAACCCCACTATCCTCCCCTGTAGCATCCTCCACATTCACAGTTCATCATGGCCGCACCGGATTTCAAGATCAAACAGGAACCAGGCTATGGAAAGGTTGGCAAGTTGCCCAAACCCCTCGTTGAAAGGAGGAGAAGGGCCCGGATTAATGCCAGTGTCGACGCACTACGGGAGATTCTACCATCTGCAAATGCAGATCATCAGGTAAAAACTAGGAGTTGAAATTTGACGGGGTTCTAATCCTAAATCATGTTATGATCGTTATCCTTGATTTGTTATGTTCTAACCCCCACGAAAAGGGGGTCGAGCTAGGCAATCCTTGGCTATACATTTGTTTGAATTAATTCTAATCACCCCCTGTTTTTGTATAGGACTGATAAAGCCGATGTGTTGGAGTCTGCTGTTAACCACTTGAAGCAACTGAGAAAGCGACGAAGGGAGGCACGGGATAAACGAGCCAGGGATGCCCAATGTAAGCCTATTAAACATGTTTAGACACTATAATCCTTAGTTTGATTTATTTGAATCGGGGTTCCCAATATGTTTAGAAAAACCAATTGTTAACCCCCTCCCTCCTCCAGTAAACCCCCTTATTAAATATTAACCCCCCTCCCCCTCCAGTGAATGCCCAGGGTGGCCCAGTAAAGACAGAGGAAAAGAGTTTCAGGAAGGGTTACAGTGAGTGTCTTGCTGAAGTTGCTAAAATGCTTCTCTTCAACCAATCAATCGATGATTCCTCTCGACAGAAATTGGTAAGATTCGATAAACTGAAATGATAATCTCTATCACTATTCGATTTACTGAAATTGTTTCATGAATACCTCGATCAACTCTTTTGGTGAAGTTCCAACTAATTTTGTCTTATATTATCCCATTTTCTAACATCCCCCTCCTTTTTCCAGATTTCCCGATTAACAACAGTCAAGTGTCCACCCAGTCCTCCACCTCGAGCTCAGTCTCAAGTTTCTTGGCGCCACCCCACCCCACTCTCCACTGGGATACCCATCCCCGCCAAACTCCCCCAAAATCAAGGTAAATAGAGACGAAAGAGAAAGAGGGAGAGAGACAGAAAGAGACGAATTAGACAAATGGAGAGAAAGAGAGGTACTGGTAATGGGCGAGAAAGTGAAAGAGGGAGATTTTTGTTATCTTGTCCCGACCACAACGACTACTGGAGATCTTTATCTCTTTGTGCCGTCCTATCATGTATCACCTTGTCATACTGATCCCTTCTCTCACACCATCCTATCTTCTTCTCTCTCTCTTCCTCTCTCTTCCTCTCTCTTCCTCTCTCTTCTCTCTCTCTCTCTCCCTCCCTGTCATCACTACCCCTACTCCATCCCAAAACCCTCACAGCCACTCAGAGATCCCTTGACTGTCATCGCCCCGTCCCCTCTCATCACTATCTCTCCTTGCTACTGTTTCTCCCCTTTCTTAAAATATTAACCACTCATGTCCCTCTATTTCTACATTTCTCCCTCTATTTCTGACTTTTTCTTTCCTTTCTCTCTCCTCCCAAACTCTATCCTTGTCTATATTCGATCCGTACTGAAGGTTATTCTCCGACACCATGTCGTCATTTATTGCACAGTTGAGATGAATGGGAGGGAAAGAGACGTTCTATCTTCTCCTAGAAGTCACCCTAGACGTGGTCTACCGTTGTGGGTCTTCAGAGAGCGAGAATATATAATTTAAATGATTGGGGGATGTGTTTTACCCCTCTGATCGGTGACCAACCCCTCTGATTTTCGATGGCAAGATTGCTAATTTATATTGAAGGGTGTTGGTCATTGGTTCAGGGGTATAGAGAGATAGAGAGAGGGAGAGGTCCCTGAGCCGACCCCTGTATTTCGAGATGAAGGCTAGAGAAGAGAGATGCTCCTTGTCTTCGAGCCTACTCGGTTGAGCAGAGAGAGAGAGAGGAGGAGAGAGGAGAGAGGAGAGAGAGAAGAGAGAGAGAGAGAGAGAGAGAAATAAAGTTGTCAAGAGCATGGTAAAAGAGCCCTAAGGGCTTTATTACCCCCTCTCTGTCGAGGAAGAGAGAGTTATGAGGCATACACGTCAAACGACTGTAGTGAGGCGCAATTAGGAGAAAAAAGGAATAATCTTTTAGCAACCTGAGAGAGAGAGAGAGAGAGAGAGAGAGAGAGAGAGAGAGAGAGAGAGAGAAAAAAAAAACCACGTGACTGCAGTATGAGTGCAATCTCATGGAATAGTGCGAGGGGGTCTCTATAAAATGCACCTTCAATCTAAATGCTCTTTTTTCTTCTCTCTCTCCTCTCTTTTTCTCTACTCTTCGCTAATTCACAATGCCAAACCGATTAATTCGGAACAAAGAACTCTTAAAGTAGCTCTTAGTTCCCTTTAATCTGACGAGACCCCAAATATAATTAGTAGTCATTGTGTACTAAGTACAAGAACAAAAGGAGTCGGAATATATAAGAGAGAAATAATAAAAGTCCTAGAGTTTCCTAACCCTCCCCCTCTTCTCAGCTATGTGGATCACCTCCTGCCAGTGGTTCTGTACCCGCACCCGGACGAGTACCCGGACTGATAAAACCCAAGGCCCAACTTCCATTCCCACCCCTGACGGGATTCCCCAAACTCCTCTCTCCGGCTATCCAGGCTGCGCTCCAGGCTCGAATTGAGATGTTGAACAACCCCATGAAGCAGCCACCTGCCGCCCTATTCCAACCGAAAATGGGAACCCTTGTGGGACGAAACGAATTGGTAAGTTTCTCAAATTTTACAATTTATTCCTCTTTCCCTAATCACAGTCTAGAAACAAGTATTTTTTACAATCCACACTGATTCTAACCAACCTTTATCTTCTCCAGATGAACCTGATGGGTCAGCCGCTATCTGAGCAGAACCAAGCTCCCCTCTGCGACATTCCAGTCCCTACCCCTGTGGAGGCCCTGGTGAATTTCCTGAGAACAAGATCCCCTCTTCGGGGAACTATTGAACGAGAGATTTAGAGTGTTTGGACTTTCAAGAAAGTGAACTTTTAATTATATCGTGATTGATGTTAGAAAGACACTAGACAGAGAACGCGACCAATTCCAGTAGGGATCAATGGTGTGACGCAATTATTTTATAGCCATTTCTTGACATTTTTACAGCATTGACACACAGCTGAAATTAATTAGGACAAACCAGTCATTTATTTGACGGAATTCCTTATCGCGGTGCGAATGAGACGGCTGCTTATTTATTTGTTTATTTGGCCTATATCTCACGATGAGTGACCTGCCCGGTAATTATATCTTGTCAAGTGAGAGATCAGACATGATCTGATGATCATGTTGCGGTAATAATTGTCACGCGTGACCTATAACGCGTGAGATAAGTGTGTGCCCTACTACTAATGCTCTATTATTTGTGTTTCTATACCATATTCCTATCATTGTTATACGCTATTTAAAATCTGACTGCTGAACGAATCCAAAAAAACTCTCATTCAAATTATAGTTTTTAACCCACCCTTCAAGTTCACAGATAGCATAAAAATGAATCATGATTCACGGCACCGCCAAACAGCGGTGCTCCAAGACCGGGCCAAGACCCCTTCACTAATGACGTATTGGACCCTATAATAGTGTCTGGCCTAACCTCCATCTAGATTCACCAATCCGAGCTATTTAGCAGCACCGCAGACCCCGCTCAGATCGGGTCAGCGCCCCCAGACAGTGCGAGTGACTGAAATGAATACACACCACTCATGACTTGCTGAGTCCCCCAGCAGTAACCCATCAACAATTAATGTCCTTGTTGAACAACCATGGCCAGTTTCGTCCGATTTAACATATCTGGCGGCGCGACCATTCATGATTGATCATCAGTCGGCTCAGCCCTGTCAGGTATCGCACTGACCCATTCTCACACGCTTCGCTCTTTGAGCAGAGAGATGAGTGGTGAAGCATTGCACTGACTGAACTTGTTGAGTAAGGGGTGTACGTACTCAACAGGACAGAACCATATCGGGTCGGCGCCGCAAGAGATGACTTAACAAAATGAAAAAGAGGCTTTGTTTAAGGTACTGAGAATGGCATTCTAATAACATATCTGATTACATTAAGTTTCAACACACACACATTCACTCGAGTTCTCTAATCAAAATAATGTAACTTAAATCGGTAATATAATTTGTTGTATTAGGGGTTGTGGTCTCTCTAAGCTATTACTAAAAATAACAACTTCAACACTCACAACTAATAATCTCTCTCCTAGGTCTAGAGTGGGAGCTATTCTCAAACCTCACACTAATGAATCTCTCTCTGGCAGGTTTAGAGTGGTAGCTATTCCTCAAACCTCACACTAATGAATCTTCTCTCCAGGGCCTAGAGTGGAGCTAATTCCTCAAACCTCACAACTAATGAATCTCTCTCCTAGGGTCTAGAGTGGGATCCCATACGTATTCCTGATAACAGGGGAACTGTTATGTTGTTCACCGATATTCAACCTGCCTGTCTAATTGATGTGAGTATGGTATTACAGCTGTATATAAAAGTATGTATTTATCTGGTTCTGATCCTGATTAGTAAACTCTTAATAAACCGGCCTTGGAAATCAATCGACACGGTTTATATTGTGAACCAGGAAATCATTGAGACTCGATTTATACTAATAAAGAACTGCACATTCTATATAGTGTATTGAGAATGAGTGTGAAAAACCAGCGGAAACAACGGCCTTCCAAGCAGACGAGGCGTTTAGTGAGATATCATCTCCCTACTTCATGCTCTCCCACGAGATCGATAACGTCTTTATGATAAGACACTACATTGGAGAGGTTGGTGCATGGAATATTCTGAAACAGATTCCCTTTTTTCATTTCAACTGTAAAACTGATGTGAAAACTCCTACTACTTCTTCTCGCCCTCTCCTAATACCTCTAATCTCTCTCTATCTCTGATCCCTCTTGATATTTCTCTACCCCATCAGGTGTCGTACGATGCAAGCAACTTCAACAGGAGCGCCAAGACTGGTCTCAGTAAGGATTGTAAGAGGGTCATGAACAGTAGCAAGATACCCCTCATCCAACGAATGTTCCCTGATGGAGCTCCCGCCGAGTGGGCAAAGGGTTAGTTTATGAAGGAGTAAAGTGGCGAACGGGGTAGTTTATGAAGGAGTAAACTGGGCAAAGGGGTAGTTTATGAAGGAGTAAAGTGGGCAAAGGGTTAGTTTATGAAGGAGTAATGCGGGCAATGGGGTAGTTTATGAAGGAGTAAACTGGGCAAAGGGTTAGTTTATGAAGGAGTAAAGTGGGCAAAGGGTTAGTTTATGAAGGAGTAATGTGGGCAATGGGTTAGTTTATGAAGGAGTAAACTGGGCATTGGGCAAAGGGTTGGTTTATGAAGGAGTAAAGTGGGCAACGTAAGGACTCAAGTAGGCAACGGGTTATCTACACCGAAATATCTGGTTTCCTTCAATAATATCCAGCAAGTCTAACTTGTCCAATAAACACAAGAACTATTGGTTATATAACACTCCTTTCTTCCATTCCCTTCTATCTTAGGTATATCTAACGCCTGCGGAGGACAGCTCCAATAATTCATAATCTATAACTATTCGTTCCAATTCTATTCTTTTCTATGCCTCTCACTTTAATTGTTATAACCCATTATAACAATCAACAATGGCATTGTCTAAGATAATCTGCGAGTTATCCTCTGCATTTACCGGGATGCTCGGGGGAAAGGGCTTTGCCCGGTAAATCGGGGTCAAATCATATATCGAGAGAAGTGTATCCTCCCGATAAATCGGGTATCCGGTAAATCAGGGTTCCGACTATAGTAAGATTCTATTGTTTATTACATTGTATTAACCCTCCGTCCCCCCTCCCATAGGAAAGAACAGTATGTGCGTTGCCCGGGGCTACGTTAATGCAGTGAACTCTCTCCTGAAAGACCTAAAGAACAAGTTTGTTAGCTTTGTACGATGCATCAAACCCAATCTGTCCTCTACACCCCGATTAGTGGAGGACGACATCATGGAGGACCAGAGTAAGTGTTTTTGGGGGCCGGTGTCTAGTTCGTACTTATTTAACTTTTATTAGTAAGTGTTGTCACATACCCGACCCTTCTTCAACCCGTGTGTGTTTTGGGGTTGTTTAGTTTGTACCTGCGGAACCTTCTTCTACCTTTGATTGGGGAGGATTTTGAGGAATATTGGATCGTGGCTTGGAAGCTGTTGAGGTTATTTTGAAAACTATTGTATCTGATACAACAGTTTTCAAAATAATACAATGTTCCATTTTGTTCAGCTGCCAACTAGCAAAGACTGCCACTACAGCTTCACTCAGTGGTGGTACACTGAGAGAAAGAGAGAGATCTAGGGAGATAGAGAAAGAGAGAGATAGAGAGAGAAAGGGATAGAATGAGAGTGAGATAGAGAGAGGAAGCTGTGTAACCATGTAACCTGACCCCTGACTTCACGGGCCTTGCTCTAAGGGCCTAAATGAGATCTTACACGCGCACACAAACAAACACACTCACTCCATTTCTCTCTGGCTCTCTTTCTCATTTCAATCTCTCATTATTCACTCAAACTAGTGTGATTTCACATTCCAGACGTATAGACCAGAACACACAGACTCACACACAAACTGAAACTCAAATTCTCAATTTCCACACTGCCACACGCACACATAATCTAAGCTACTTCAGTTCACATTCCCATGCAGCCCAATTTGAGGGGACAATAATTATTCTAGAAGTAGCTTCTTGAATCTTAAGACGTCCACCTAAAGTGGCCACACCCATAATTTCACTTTAAATCCAATCTAACCATCGTGATCAGACTCTGTATTCAGTAACCCATTCTCCTCCTTTCCCCCAGTTCGATCATCCTGCCTAACCTCTTGTCTCCCTCTAACCCCTTGTCTCCCTCCCCCTGTCCCCATTCCGATCATCCTACCTAATCCTTTGTCCCCATCTAACCCATTCTCCCCTCTCCCGCCCAGTTCGATCATCCTGCCTGGTGGAGACAGCCCTTATCAAACAAAACGGGTTCGCATTCAGCTCCGACATCATATCCTTTGTACAACGGTACAAGTGCACACACGAGGAGGACATGTTTAGAAGGTGTGACGGGGACTGGAGGATGGCTGCCGAGAGAATCTGTGGTGAGTTGTTAGTTGTCATTGCATGGTGAGTAGTTGTCATGGTGACTTGTTAGTTGTCATGGTGCTATTTTTTGTCATCATCCACGGAGTTTTTAGTTGTCATGGTGAGTTTTTACTAGTTGTCATGGTGACGGGGAGAATCTGTGGTGAGTAGTTGTCATGGTGACTTGTTAGTTGTCATGGTGCTATTTTTTGTCATCATCCACGGAGTTTTTAGTTGTCATGGTGAGTTTTTACTAGTTGTCATGGTGACGGGGAGAATCTGTGGTGAGTAGTTGTCATGGTGACTTGTTAGTTGTGATGGTGACAGGGAGAATGTGTGGTGAGTTGTTGTCATGGTGACAGGGAGAATATTTTGTGAGTCACGATTGAACTCCAACCTATAAACAACTGGGTTGTATTAGCCGTTAGCGTTTGAACAAGTGAACAACAGGGTGTATATTTTAGTTCAATATGTAGCTGTGTACACTATTATTCCCAATTTCCTGTTGCATCCCTTTCTCCTAGCCACCACATTCAACCAATAACACTCCCCTTCTAAGCACCACCCTTGTAAACACCCCCTGTCCCTCCGACAGGCAACCTGCAGATAGACCAGTACTCCTACTTCACCACTATCCCTTCCACAGGCAACACCCGCGTAACACCCCCTCCCTCCCTCCCACAGGCAACCTGCAGATAGACCAATACTCCTACTTCACCACTATCCTTCCCCCAGGCAACCTGCAGATAGACCAATACTCCTACTTCACCACTATCCCTCCCACAGGCAACCTGCAGATAGACCAATACTCCTACTTCACCACTATCCCTCCCACAGGCAACCTCCAAATAGACCAATACTCCTACTTTGTCGGAATGTCCTGTGTCTTCATCAAGGACTCTGCAACAGTCCTTCACCTGGAGAAAAAGAGGGACGACTGTATTGATATTATCGTCACTAAGATCCAACTTATGCTGGAAGAGAAGGTATATTATGAATGAGATCTGATCAGGATTAAATAGGGAGGAGTATTAGAAAAATATCTGGCGAGGGCCAGATATTATATGAGTGATGGCGAAAGTGAGATTAGCAGCCAGAGAAGATATTAAAAAGCTTGTTCCTACAGGTATATCAACAGAAAGCTAGGGCCACATCTACGGGCTGTCAGGGAGTCTCTTGCTAATGCTGATAGGACAAGGTGAGTCAATATAAGTTACCTGATTGTTATAGAAAACAAAGTTGTGGCGGGCCACACGATTTGGAGTCAGTGAAAAACGGTAATTATTGCAAAACTGTATCAAATGGGGTAGTAAAAACAGTATTTGCACAATACAAAATATTACAGTTGCAGTGCACCGGGTGCCGACAATACAAAATACATTACCTAAACTCGCAACCTAATATTGCTAATTCAGTCACACACACACACACTCTCTGCTAACTCTGATATTTTATAAGTCGCTAATTTCCTAAACATTGCTTTCAAATACGGACATTAAATTGCATAATTCACAAAATCAATCAATTCTCAAAGTAGACACCGTGGTACGGCTCACAGTCCGTTTCCTTGATCATCACATCATGAGCATAGGAACTTTCTGTAGCATTCTCCTTGGTTACCATGGTTACCCACCGATTCTAAATGTAAAGTAATTTGCTGTAAGAAAGTTGTTTCTGAATGGGTGAAAACACGAAAAAGCTGGGAATTTGAAGCACGTGTGTAGAATTTTGCTACCAAGAATGCCGAATTAGAACTCAAGTTGCAACGGACAAGGAACAACAATCCCTAATCAGAATAAAAATATAACCTCACACCATGCTTACCAAGTGAATCGCACATATCCTGTGCTTCTTGGCGGGTAGAAAACCCTGGTACTACCCCTTCTGTTCTGGTAAACCCTCCCACAGTCTGCACTGTGTATTCACATTTCTTGGTGGTGCTGGCCTGCCCCCGCTGTAAGACCTGATTCTGGAGGAAGTGTGAACTTGTAAAACTCTCTGTCTCTTGCAAGACAAGTGGATATAATTTCAGGCTGAGAAAAACAATATCAAGAAATACTTCTGATGCAGATGAAGTAATAAAATTCAGTGATCATGTAGACCAGACCCAGTACGTGATCGGTACAAACCTTTGCACCTGGTATATGCCCATATATGGTCAGTTTATGACGTCATATGCCCATATATGGGCTCACAAACCTTTGCATTTGGGCACGCCACATGATACGCGGCCATCTCCAACCAGACAGTAGGGCTCCTGGAGATGGACCCCATCTGACCGACAAAGGTGAACAAGCTTACCAAGAATCAATCTAGACTTCAGGCTACCTGGGGAATTGGGGTCGGGATTCAGAAAGGGTTTAGTCGAGAAACTTTGGAGAAATGGTATGGGGTGGCTTCAGAATTATTATTATCACGAAAGCTATGTATTTCGGTCATGAATGGGGCACCTTGCTAGGGTTTTGCCCGGTATATCGGGGCTCCGGTAAATCGGGGACCGACAATAATATACCTGTACACTCGGTTCCTGTTGCAGTTTTACTGCGATATCCCTGGTAGTTTGCCCCATTGCCCGTATAACATTCAACATCTATTATTACCGGGGCTGCCGAATTCAGAGAACCCCTGTAAACGAATTTGAGAAGTGGGTCTTTATATGATTTCCCTCTATCTTTTTCGTATCTCTTTCTCCCTACTTCTATATCATTATTCATTCTCTTGATTTCTGTCTGATTCTCTAAATTTCACTCTTATCTAGCTCATGTTTTCTTCTTTCTCACCTCTTTCTGATGGTTCTATCGTATCGGTACCCGCTGGTATAGTTCTCCATTATCATCCCCTTCTCCACCGCCCACCCTTTATTCTTATACACCTTCCAATCTCCATGAGCACTCCACAAACTGAACTCTCTCCGTAGTGGGTGGGTCCTCAAACTGACTCACCGCTACACCCACCACCATCTGGCCACCGTTCAGGGTCAACCTGCAGAAGAGAGTGAATAAGAAGGGTCAACCTGGTCAACAGTGGTAATTTTAAGGCGAAACAAATGTAAAGGAGGGTGAGAACATAACAGGGGGGGGGGGTAGCACAGTGGTCCAATAGTGGTCCAACAAGAGTTTGGGTCATATATATTTGGATAGTTCCTAGGGTACTGCAAAAGAAATACCTGGGTCCAACACACACGCCCCTATCCTCCTCCGGGTATGTGGTATGTCCAGCTGGGCATGCCCTACACTTCCCATCCTGGAGTACCTTCCCCCGAGGACAGTACTCGCAGCCCGTTTTAGATTCATTGGGGACTTGGTCGGAGGGACACGTGATGCACCCGGTTTTAGCTGTGTTGAGAACGTGGGTGAGAGGGCGGCAGCAGATATCCGAAGCAGTAGGAGAGTGGGTGTCCGCGGGACATCCTTTGCACTGTTTTTGGTGATATCGTAATACTGACTCTCTTACATTCCATACACTCGTAATCCCATTTCACAACTGCCTCTTCATCCACTACGCATGTTGGTCCGGATTTTGGCTTCAACTTAGCTCCCACACCACAGAAGATATCACCACCAACACCCAACCCTAACCCTACCGTCTTGTTTTCATCCCAGGTCGAATTAGCATAGAGATCAAACCTTCCCCTTCCCCGCTGGCCCATTACTCCCACGCTCAAATCCCCAGCACAACAGACCATACTAGCACATTTCGTCACATCAATCCTTACTTCCCCCGCATTATTAAACCCGAACTGGATGACAAGCGAGAAAGGGAAGCCGGAAAAAACATAAAAAGAGGAAGAGAGCGGGAAACAGCATGGATGTAATAAAAAACGAAACAAAGAGGGGGAAGGATGAGGGGGGGGAAGTGTTGGTGCGGTGATAGAGGAGGAGGAGGAGGAGAACAAAGATAGCTGTAACATTGTATGCAGTTGTGGAAAAGTGGTTAACCAGAATTCTATTGAAATAGAGAGGATAAAAGGTAAAGTAGAGAAAGAAAAAGAAGAAGACGGGAGATCTACAAAGGAGACGATTGAGAGAGAGCGAGGGAGAGGAGAGAGTCAGAGCGCGTCGGAGAGACGAGCCGAGCGAGCGAGCGGCATGGGAGCGAGCAGAAGCGACGTCGAGTCTCTGATCTGCTCTGCTCTCGCTCTATCTTGATCTCTCTCTCTACTCTCTATCTGATCTCTCTTCTCTACTCACACAGCTCGTCACTACATGCAGGGCACAGGCGGAAGCAGTTTTCGAAAAAGTGATAAATGAAAAAGGAGTAGAAGAAAGAAACTTCTCTCCCCCCTCTCTCTCACCCTCTTTCGCCATCGCTCTATTTTCCCCTCCCCTCCCTTTCTCGCTTTCTCTCTTTTTCTATCCCCCTCTTCCTTTGTCCCCCTAATTCCCTTATTACTTTCTGTTTGCTGGTTAGAAGATAAAGAAACCGTCATTCTGATAAAACTTTTGTTCGCAATAGTACCTCCACTGCGGTTTACACATGATAATATACAAATGATAATATCAGATAATATTCCTTTGATCGTGAGCCAACTAACATTGACTAACACACCAAACAATCACCGATATTAATAACAACTAAGATCTATACAAATATATCAGAAATAAAAACAGTTAGTACCTACAATGGGTACCAAGCATTGTGACCTAAACAACGTCCTAGTACCAGATCTACAAAGTCTCAACTGACAATCATGTTCTCTGTCCGTGATCAAGCACTTCAATCTTCCCCCCGAACTAATGTCTAATGCAAACAGATCCCGCCTCTTTTCTGTATACTGGTCCTGACGGCAGTTGCTCCAGATAAGCGCCCTTGTGTCCGGTGTGATCTTGAGATCCATGTAGCAGTTGGAGAGCCAGGGGGAGGATCGGAGTGATGATCCTGCCGTCACGTCCTGAGAGAGTGTTATAAGTTTAGGTTTAGGTAGGAAGTAAGAATATGAGTTAGAATCTAGCCGCTAAATACATGGCTTTAGTAAGAACTGATTTCTAAAGACCTGCAGGTAGGCTGACCGGCTATCCCTGTTGTTTTGAGAGTAGAGAATTGGTAGGAGAGATATAAAGAAGGGGAATGGAGGACAACTGAAATGTACCGGTACCTGCGTAACAAAAGATGCAGCTTCATTAGAACAGAGACTAATTATACCTCTCTCCTAAATGAGACTACGTTTTCTCTATATTCAGTTTACTAAAATACTGCACATACTACGAAAACTAAAACTAGTTTAACTAGTGGAAGAGGTAGAGGAAGCAGTTACACGTGTTCGGTATAGAATCGCATCCTTTCTTACGCTTCTTAAAGCAAGGCTATCATGGCGGTTATTGAATGATATTACAGTGCTCCTGGTAGTATACCTATCTGTCGGGAGATATAAAGGTAGGCCTCCCTGGCCCTAGGCCCCTGGACAGAGACTCCGTAGTCCCTTCTAAACCTATCCTCCCATAACCTCGGATCCCCCGTCGTCAAGTCTCTTAACCTGCAGGAGGCGAGAGGGGTAAGGAGTTGTTGAATGTGTTGTTTTGTTTAGCATCTAATAAAGCAACAAAAAGAGAAAGAGGGTCGAACAAGGCAAGGCCAAGGGTCGAAAAAAGCAAATATTGTTTGGTACAATGAGCCTCAGTAATATGGAGGAGACCAAATTGGAAACTTGTGTTATGAATACTAATTAATTAGTTAATTAATTAACAAAATAATTTATCAGCCAATTAATTAATTAAGCCATTATACCTGTTACAAGTACGGGACAGCTGGTGAAGGGTCTGGCCATCACAATGGTGTAACAGTAACAGCATGAGTTCATCGGGAAGGTGCAGGAGGTGAGGGGAACAGGAGGGGGTGGTAACCATGGTAACGGAACTGCAGGTGGGGAGGGTAACCATGGTAACAGAACTGCAGTAGGAGGTAACAGACATGACCTCTACAAGTGAGATATGGTGTTAGCTTAATTAGAAGGAACTCCTAAATGGGTAAGGGTAAATAGTATTACTAAATACCGTGTGCGGCAAAAAAATTCCCCCCCTAGACCACCATAGTTGCCGATGTGGTGGAGAGCTGTAACTTGGCAGGGTTGCTCCACTATGTCTATCTTGATCCTGACAGAAAATCAGAGCTCTAGCTCAAATTCATTTTCATGAACGAAGAACATTGTCATTCATTCCAGGAAAAAATATTTTCCGGTCCAAAATTTAACAACTATGTTTGGCTATCGATTTGCTTTCCAATGTGACCAAGATCAGCTAAATTGGACAACCACAAGAGACACAGTGTCATGTTGCTTAAGTTAGTCAGGTCATGTGATCTTCACCGAATCGTTGAGTTTCCGGGATTGCAATCGGGCCAATGGGCAAAGGAATCTCGTATCATGGCCGCTAATGGGTATGTGTACCAATACAGGGTGATGTGATTCGAGGAAAGAGGACATTATCAAAGAGCTACAGATCTGATGACCAATCAGCATCGTCATCCCTCATTAGCAGATGTGATACGTGATTCTCTACCCCTTAGACCAATTCGTAATACTGAACACGATCAACGATTCAGTGAAGATCACTGACCTGACTAACTTTAAGAAAATGACACTTGTGTCTCTTGTGGTTGTCCAATTTAGCTGATTTGGTCACATTGGAAAGCTAACGATAGCCAAACAGAATTAGTTAAATTTGGACCGGAAAATATTTTTCGGAATGAATGACAATGTTCATTCCGTTCATGAAAATGAATTTTGAGCTAGAGCTCTGATTTTCTGTCAGGATCAAGATAGACATAGTGGAGCAACCCTGCCAAGTTACAGCTCTCCACCACATCGGCAACTATGGTGGTCTAGGGGGGGATTTTTTTTGCCGCACACGGTACAATTAGTAATAGCGATGGACAACAATAATAACAAATTCCCACTGAAGCTAGAAAAATAAAAGTATGCACGAAAGCTAACAAGATCAAGGCAGCAATAAATAAGCGGGATTCCATCTGTCTGATGAAGTACATAACTGTAAAACAAGCAAGAATTGGAAGGGCAAAATCATCATTGATAGATTTGAAACCAGCTCTAGTTACACAACTCTATAAGCGAGGAAAACTCAAGCCCGCCAGGCTACCAGGATCTGAGATACATCAACAAACATTCTGGCAAGATTCGGAAATAAGACCTGTGTGTATGACAAAGATCAAACAAGCTGTAATTATTTTTGAATGGTTACCATTACAACGCAAACCATTAAAAAATCAGCAAAAAAGAGGCAAGAGAGTCGTGTTTTCTTGATGCATCATTGCCCCCTCTAAACTAGCTAGGACGACGACTTGCGACTCCAGTGCTAGGTACGGAGTTGGATGGTATGGTGACTTTTGTTGCTGCTGTCCCATCTTGCGTTGTATTGGTACGTTTTATCTCCCGTAGTTCCATTACAGTTTTGATTCTGTGGGCCTGTTTCAGTGGAAAAGATGATGATTTTTATTGTAAAATGTAAAATATACCTTGTTATGTTCTAACGGGAAACAGGATAGAGCACGGTAAAATATACCATTGTGTAAATCTGTCTATAAGTAACTAAGAAAAACGGAAAGCAATTCCAACCTTTAGGGATGCATCTTTTACTGCAGATTCCTTTAGTTGCCTCTACAATATCCCAGAACATGCGCCGTAGGTCCTTGCTCCGCCAGAAGATAATGAGGGTGCAGAGGTTGAGGTCGATAAACAGAGGTATTTTAGTTCCCATGTAGGTCACCTGAGTGTGGGTGCCATCTGTCATTGTGGCGTGTATGCTACGTTGGTGGAGACCGTGGGACGGTGCTATTAACGATCCATTACATTGATCTTGTGTTATACACTGTTCTAAATGTTCCGATAAAAAATAGGGGGATCAGCGGGACAGAGTTTAGAAGGAGATAGACAGATGGAAGATATACAGATAGACAGATAGACAGTAGATAGAGAGAGTGAAGAAATCACCTGCTGTAAACGATTTCCTTGTCCTTTAGATATCTGAAGGTTTTAGCTTCCCTAGGAATAGTATCTGCTGTAAAAATAACCAAGAAAGAACACATGTTCACCTGCGGGGGGTTGTAAATACATACTAGACCTGAGGGGATGCTCGGGGAAAGGGTTTTGCCCGGTAAATTGGGACCCGATAATTGATTAAATCGGTGGTGGACTACACACGGGGCGTTATCTAGCATGTAGTAAAACGATACCAATTAAACATGACAGTAGCGACCCAGGAAGACTCAGGGTCTTGGTAAAAATTACCAATAATATCGCCAGAAATGGTGTTTGTTTGGTGCTGCTGCCGCGCCTATATATTACCAACATTCTGTTTCGAATGGGTCCACATCCCTATCACCGGTAAAGTATGTGTGTTGTTTAGTACCTCCCATTTATTAAACCGTAAAGTGTAAAAAACAATCGGCGATTAGAATTTGATTCATTTCTCACTAAGTTCTGCTAAGTTATTTGTTTTGCGGACCCCTATTTACTGGAACTCCAATTTACCGGGTGCATAAACTTCCCCCGATGTAGGAACTAGCCATTTTTCACCAGATATATAACCTGGCACCCATTAGTCCCTATTTACGGGAAAAACCCGATAAATCGGGGTCCGACTGTCACTTACAAAGAGACTTACAAAGGTAAAGGCACTTACAAATATTAAGAGAGATCCAATTGCCAGTGTCGTCATTGTCAAATAGGGTATGGTGGTGAGGATTAACAACTTGATCTTGTTGTACTCCACTGGTCGGCAATCGTTTATAGAGATACAAACTGATGGCTGTGTGGATGAAGGAGATAAAGTTATTCAAAATATCGTAATTATGATATCTAGTAATAACAATTCAACCCCCCTCGTTTTGCTGTAGAACTATAAAACATAAAAGAAATCAGCTGCCTTATGACCTAATAAAACAGCACAGCACAGTTATACCATCGATTTGGAGTGCGAGATCATTGATGATAGTGTCTAAGGCTTGAAGACCAGGGCAAAGGCAATTAATCCCAGGACAGGTCTCACCTTTATCCTAGGAAAAAAATGAATTGACATGATGCTCAAATTTGTAGTTGGTTGGCTACCAATGAAGCTTCTATATAATCTGGTTAAGCTAATGCTAATTATATAGCCTGACTGAGGACAAACGCCATACTCGATCTGCAATAATTTGGCAGAGGTCCCCCCGTATGTCCCATAACCCAATTAGTATGCAGATTACCGAATCCATTTCCCGATTTGTCCTCCCCGTTCATCCATACCCAATTACGTGCAGATACAGGAATTACTCACTCGTCGTCTCTCGTTAATCCAATACAGAGAGAGAGATCACGTGAGAGAGGAAAACCCTATTTTCTGCGTAAAGTATATCTTGGATGCTCTAAAGATCTTTCTGGCTGTTGCAGCCAGACCAGAATTAGGTCTAGCAGCCCAAAATAGAGCCAGAAATAGGTCTTGCAGCAGAAATACAGCCAGAAATAGCAGCCAGCAAAAGATGTCGAGCAACTGTGAACTCTGCCAGATAAGGTATAATTACCTTGATAAAAAGGCTGGTTATTAGATGTTAATGCTCTGGAAGATACTCAAAGAGTTATTACCGTGGTCTCTATCTTGTCACAAAGCGTTGTAGAAGGGAATAACAGGGTAATAGAGACGGTTTATAGTGCATTTGGTAAGACATGACAAATGGGTCTGTCCAAAGTAGGGGAAATAAATGAGGACTTGTCAGAGGAATCTCAGAACTACGCATTGGTATGTATTGATTGTTACGCGGAACGTGAGGGTCCTATCACTACATGACGGAGACTTATGTGAAAGACATGGAAGGTATCTTACTCAATCCAATTGGATGCTATAGGGTCATTATACACATCGGTTAGCGAACAACAAAACATAGTGGACATGAGAGTGAGCCCCTGGGGATTAGGAATCGTGGAAAACACGGGATAATACCGTAATTAAAGTACTACTCAAGCAGGGCATGCCCTGAGTTGTGTAAACTAATTAGTAACAGCAGGTTTGGTGGTTGTGGTTATGACTAGCCGAGACTGTGTGTTGCGTCGGGCGCCCGCGCCGCGAAACAAATGTAGAAGGAGGTGTTATAACATAAAAGTGGTTTTGCAAATACAAAACGAAGTGTGTTTTAACAGAAACAACATTGTTCACTACCAAGGGTTAATCAGTAGTTCCGATAATGAAAATATCAACAAACAAAAACAAACAAACAAAACAAACAAAACAAAAACAGTGTAGTAAAAGAAGGAGGTAACAGTGCGTTGTATACCTGCACAGGAACCCAAATAACAAACTAGGATGTTGGACGATGCCAGGAGGAGAACAAAACCTGATACTAAGCGATCCTCTTCGAGTTCAGTAAAACTCAGTACAGAGGCGTTTGCGTATGATCCTTTAGGGGGTAAATGATTCATGTTCTGGTCTTTTCATATTTAAGTTGTTAATCGAACTGAATTGAGACTCAGTGTATATTTGACAAATATAATCTGGTTGAAATTAAAATAATAATGATAAGAATAATAAAAGAAATAATACTATAGGTAGATGGAATAGAATGGTAATTCTACAACAACAAATAAGATGGCCCCGCATCAATAAACATCTCATCTGCAATAAACATCTCATAACCCACAAATCTCCTCACAAACGCCAAACCATAAAACCCCTTTGCTCTTAAAGCCCTAAATAATGAAAATGATCTGAAAAAAAATAAATTTTCAAAATAATTTTGTTGTGCAAACTCTCTAAACAAAATGAAAGTGAATAATAATTCTTTCTGTATAACACCCTCTGTGCAGCTTTAGTCTGCAAATTAAGAATAATAAGTGTAAAATCATGCAAAAATAAACTTTCATAAACGTTAATATAATTCACTCCTTCTCCACATATTTTGGTAACCCAACTGTCCCTTCCCAAAATAATATCTTCCAAATCAAGTCCCAATTTGTTGAGAACTCGACAAGCCCCGATCGTTTAAAAAACACTTTATATCACTTTTAGTGTAGAATATCCCTCCCTCCATAGAATATCACAACCTTGTTTTTCAATTGACAGAGTGGGGTACCCGGCTTCGAATTCTTGTCCTTTTTCGCACTGAAACAGAGGGAAAGGTTAGATTATGTCCATACTAATCAGGAATGCCAAGCGAAAGCTGTGCCAGTAACACACACTATTGGTGTGCTAACGCCTAACCCTCGCCATGGCGGAGAGAGTCGAACAAGACAAGCCGTATTGCGTTGCAACAGTATGATAATACACTCTAAATTACCTGAAACTAAGTTCATCCCAAACGTTCGGTTTCCTCGAGTTATTATACCGAATTCTCTCAATAAACACATTCACATTGATCCGTGTTCCCAGTTTCCTGCACGCCAAAAAGAGGAGGGACACAAACTCTGGAAGCGTGTGATAAACCCCAGTCACTCCAAAATCTAGGACCATATCTTTTCCAACCTGGATGGGGGTGTTAAAATAAGTTTAAGAGTCATGTCGTGAATAATTACTCAAAAAGTGAATAATAAATTAATGGTTCACGTAATTTTGAATGTAAAATGTCCTAAAATCCAGGATAATTATCCTACAAACGCGCGTGCGTGGATTGCTAAAACTGAACAAATTGTCACCGCGCGCTACAGCTATGAGCGCTCTGAGCGGTAAAGTAAACAAGCGCTTGATTTTGCAGAACAGAGCGACCTGGAACTGCAATATCCAGATTCCTGGGAAACTACTACAAACTACTACAGTCGCACTCCGATTTACCGGGCAAAACCCCTTCCCCCGAGCATCCCGGTAAATCAGGGTCCGACTGTATTGTAGTATTATCCAGTCCAGGGACTGTAAAACAGTAAACATACCTCTCTCTGGTGGACAACACACATAGTGTCAACATGGTGGCTCAAACTGACACTCTTGATATTTTGGAGGAATATTGTCTTCTGGGGGTACAACTCAAACTTCTGGGTCAAGAAAATTAACGCTCGGTTTGATAGCACCAGGTTACCCCTGTAAGAGAGAGAGAGGGAGATAGATAGTGATTTACATAAGAAGGGACCATGGATAACTTTGTTACCCTTCCTAATGAATAACCTTAAAATGGGGGGGGGGGGGTCTAAAAAACTACAATTGAAAAAGAGCAAATTACCTTTCCACTACATGTTTCCTGTTAAGTCTGTTTATTGGAGCTGCAAATTCCAATTTGGACCCATGAGCTGCATTTTCAGAAGTGTTCGAGAGGAGTTGAGAGATTCTCGATTCAAAGTTTGGGTTGTTGATGTAGTCAGCACGGAGCCTCAGCTTCTTAACGTTCATCGGTTTAGCGACCCCCTGTGGGAGAGATATGTGAGAGATACTCAACAATGAGAGATGAGAACGGAGTGTAGCTGTGGGGGGGAGAATAAGGAAGATGGATTGGGGTGTAGCTGTGGGAGGGGAGAATAAGGGAGATGGATTGTAGTTTTGGAACACAACTGGGTATCCGGGGTATCTACATATTGAGATTAAACTTACTCCCTCCCACATCTCTCTCTCTCTCTCTCTATCTAAAACACGGTAGAAGTTTCTTACTTTCTCTAGTTTCCCTTTCTGCTTTCTTACCTCGTGAGAATGATTTGATAGCTCTCCATGAAACGCTGAATGAGCAGTGACACAAACTCTAACTTTCGTCCTTTCTTCTGGCTTTAGGGATTTTACCTGGGGCGGCAAGGGTTGCTATTTTATAACGCTCCTTTACGGTGAGAAGGGGAAGATAGTGATTTGAGACATAGTTACATAAAGTATCATTTTCAAGACCCGGGCAATTATCCTGGTAATTTTGCTATAAGGCTAAGGCAGAAATGACTTATGACATCATCACTGCATATTTATTTGCAAAGTTGTGAGTTTTGTAACTCCCAAGAAAAGTTTACACTTTAAGTAATCTAACTATACTCTGTGCTTCTCTTTGTTCTGTGTAATTTACATTTTAAATGACACGTTTTGTTCTGGTTGTGCGGTTAGAGCCATGTGATAATCTGACGTCTTGCATAATAACGCAGTGGTAATTAGTTAATTAGTGGTGGTTAATTAATGAACGGAGGGAACAGTGTTCTATAGGAGATGTCGTGTGATACATCTCTCTGTTCATTATTTAGTAGAAATGGTATGTTTGATATATCTTTGTTAAGGGATGCTGGATGCTGTTGACAGTACTCAACAGATATAGTTATCTCAAGCTATAGCCAAACGTTTTGATTAAGTTTGTTTTCTTACCAGACAGGCAGCCCACCAACATCTATAAATCCTCTCCAGATAGTCGTTAATCTTGTGACTGAAGGGTCCCTCCAGTTTCGGTAGCTTTATCTTTCTGAAAGATTTTGAGTTTTTGAGAGAGAGAGAGAGAGTTGTTAATAGAACATGGTGGATAAAGGAGATCCCTAAAGAGCCCTCTCTTTAACATGATCTCCCTCAGGACATTTCTCTGATAGATCTTCCTAACCTCCAAATTTCAAGTCTCTGTATCATATCATTATGGGGTAGAGATATGACTGTGAGAAAATTTCACAATTGCAGGCCTTGGGGTTTACTTTTTAGTCCCTATAGAGGGATATATTGATGTGTGTACTGGTGCCTTTTCAACAATACAATGGGTCTCTATGTAGCTCTCTCACCACCATAATTTACATACAATGTATATACACGATAGTCTCAATTCACACCTAAACCCACATCCCCCCCTCTCTCTTTCTCTCTCTCTTTCTCTCTCTCTCTTCTCTCTCTCTCTCTCTCTCTCTCTCTCTCTCTCTCTCTCTCTCTCTCTTTCTCTCTCTCTCTCTCTCTCTCTCTCTCTCCCTCTTTCTCTCCCTCTTTCTCTCTCTCAGCCCCCTAATGGAGCCTAATTATAACCCCTCTCCCCCTCCTTCCCTGGAACATTGAGGGTACACTGTATACTGGTGACAGTGGGTGGAAACACACAACTTCCTCCCTCCCTCTCTCTTTTTCACTGCTAAATACCACTGTACTCGAGGTTTCGTTTGTCCTTTTAGGTTGTGTGAGTGTTCTGTGTTGTGAATTACAGGGTTTTTGAGTTTTTATTTCCGGTTTGCTACAATAAATTTAGGTTTTTCAGTTTTCTTCTTCTGGCTGGAACAAAAAAAGGGTGGAGTAAAACACTAATTGTGTTATACCCTTAAACCTCGCAAGGTTTTACACTACCGCTAGGTTTGTTGAAACGGGAAACCTTGTCTTACTCAGACTCTCTCGTGTGGTGTGTGACCAAGTAGTACCTGCCTGGCCCATTTGTTTCTCGTGTAGGGTAGACCGGGGTAATTTGGACGGTTTTGGCATTCAATTGGTATTTCAAGAGCCATTAATTTACTTAATCAATTAGTTAGCTACTCAATTTGTGCAACTGAACCTTTATCTTGAGCCTCAGAACAAATTTGAATCGAAAACATAACTTTTAGATAGCTAATTAACCTTGTTAATGAAGGTAAGTCGGAATATTTTTGATCGCGAGACACGGGGCAATTTGGACTAGTGGCTTCTACACCAATCACAATGCGCGCATTCAATCACGTGACCGCGACACACCACATTGCCCCAGCTGTAAATCTGCGATGTAAATCAGACCGAGGTTGGGGCTATTTGGACAAACTTAGATTGTAGCCACAGTTTTTGAGATATCGATTTCAAACTTTTCAGTCATCTAGTAATTTAGTATCCCGTGCTATTCCTTTTTTCAAAATTAGTTAATTAAGTAGTAATTAGCCTAATTAACCAAAAAATTAAGTGTTCATCAGATCTATATCTATAGGGTGCATTTTCGAAAGCTCAGGATTAGCCTAGTCGATTAGAAAAAGATTTAATCTAATCCCAAATAGGGTTTTTGAGAAAATCGACATCAAAGATCAAAAAACCACAAATAAAGCTACGGTTTTCAAAGGAATGCTGTTTGTGTTTTCAGGTGCTTACAAGGCCAGAAATTACTATTATGGGGATCCAGTCTAATTAATCATGTTAGTGGCCGATTCCCACTCAATGCAATTCCCTGGGGTTACTATAGCAACGGAGTTTGTTACCATAGCAACCGGCGAATTTGCATTAAATGTATGCCTATTGCTCTAAGTTAGCCTGTAATTTATCCCTTTATTCAATATTCAGTAATATCAGCTGCATATGGATGATTATCATGATAAAACACTACTTTTGGTCATCAAAGCACCAGTCCTAGATATTCTGGAGCACCCTATGAAGTTGGTTTGTCGAATGCCACACCATGGATTGACTTGTTACCTTGGCATCCAGAGAATTGGTTGTATAATGCGCCTTTTTTCTATTTTTTTGGTCTATTTACTCAGTTTTAGCCATCTATATTGATTGAATAGGATAATTATGAAAGCAGTTTGTCTATGGTTACCATAGAAACGAGTATAATGGCGCCATGAGGCCAATTCATTTTAACCAATTTGCCCCATGGGGCAATTTGGTCTAGTCCAAATTGCCCCATGGGGCAATCTGGATTATGACCGAATTGCCCCCGATTTTTTCGTCCGAATTGCCCCAAATTGTCCGAATTGCCCCGCTTCATTAAAATGCCAATTAGCTAATTAAATCGAAAGCTAATGTCATCTTGATGATGAAACTGAATAGAAAAGTATCATATTGTGAAATTCTGACCCTTAATTTAAATAATTATCATAATTAAGTTTACCGAAATAAAGTTTAACTTTAAAGTCGTCATTTTTCGTTATTTCACACTAAACACCACAATTTAAAAGTCCCATATAAATCACTAGTCCACATTGCCCCGTCCTGTGACCACATTGCCCCACCGTCCAAATTACCCCGGTCTACCCTATATTCTTGTTTTTATTTCAAACAAACCGGGGCGCGGTGATCCATTTCGTTGCCAAATTGGCAATGCTAATCCACACCTATGATTATAATGGTCGACTGTGGTTGCCAAAAACAACATACTGTGTGTCTAAATGTAGCAGACACAAGGCAAACAATCCGCTACACCATTCACTTGTTGACCGAACAATATCTACAGTAGTTAGTTTTTGCACAACTATCACCGTTTGGGAGGTACGGCTCGTCCCCCACGCTCATAATTTATGGGCCACCTTGTATACCCTTGTCCCCATTAAGCTTCTGCTCAGAAGTAGCCGTTCTAGTGTGTCAGATATCACGTGGCAAACTGTACAAGTCACGTGATCTAAAGCATAGAGTGCAATCAACGTATAAACTCTATATCTCTCTCATGCACACTAGAGAGACATGACTCACTCTGATTAAACACGCTACATCGTGCACATCAGTTTTTACGTTGCCGAACTCTGTTTACTTTTGTCAGCTAGCCAAGATGCAGTTAAACCTTGTCTTGTCCGACCCTGTCTCTATGGTTAAATCTGGAAAAAGTTATTACTGTATTCTGGCTGGGGGAGAGGTATGGATGGTCACCTTTGCGTTGTGATTCTTTCCTTCTCCTTCTCTTAGCAGTGAACTGATAAATAACTCTTCATTATTATTATCATGATATAGTTACAGTTCTTTATCATTTAATGAAGCTGCAAATATTCCATTACTTTGCTGATTACTTAAATTATTGAGTTGACTTGTTGGGTGATCACTTTCTTTATAACTTTTAATGGGGTTTCTTTGTTGCTTTAAAATCAGCTCCATAGCGACATGAGAGATTGCCTTGTTCGAAAGAAATCAAACAGGATCTACTTTACAAATAACAACATCACAGACAAATATAAAGAATGAAATGATGCTCTTCAGTATATTGCCCTGGGACAAGCCTACAAGTATCGCTATCATGATGATTATATCCCTGCAGGTGACCCCCCCCCCAGCTTTCACAACAACAAACAGGGTAATAAATAGCTATATATAGCTCCTAGATCAGATATTGTTGGGTATATCCCACTATAAAAGTACTGCAGTGGACTGTAACAGGGTAATATCAGTTATCTCGTTGCAGTGTGTATCCAACTATAACTTAACAGCTGTAGTGGACTGAAATCTCGTTGAAGAGTGTATCCCAGTAATGGAGCCCTTCTTCATAGTAGTCAGTCTGATCATTCTAGTTACATCAATTCCAGGTACATCAGGTTGGAGTTGTAAGAATTACCATTCTACATATAGTATTATTTCATTTTATTATTATTATCATTATTATTTTATTTAACAAGATTATAGTTGTAATAATATATCACTGAGTCTCAATTCAAGTTAGATTACAACTTAAATATGAAGAACAGAACATGAATAATTTACCCCCTAAAGGATTCATAAGCAACGCCTTGGTACTGAAGTTTTACTTGAACTCGAAGAATCGCTTAGTATCAGTTTTGTTCATCCTCCTGGCATCGTCCAACATCCTAGTTTGTATTATTGGGTTCTGTCAGGTATACAAAAGCACTGTTACTCCTTTTTTGTTTGTTTGTTTGTTTGTTTGTTTGTTTGTTTGTTTGTTGATATTTCATTATCGGAACTAACTAATGATCTGCTACCGTGGTAGTGAAACACATGTTTTCTGTTAAAACACTCGTGTTTGTATTTGCAAACGCACTGTTATGTTATAACCCTCCTTTACATTTGTTTCGCGGGCGGGGCGCACGAAACACAGTCTAGCTAGGCAATAAACACACTCACAAACACTGCTTTTTAGCTAATTAGTTTACAAAACTCAGGGCAAGCCCTCTGTAAGTAGTACTTTTATTACGGTAATTATCCCTGTTTTTCACGTTCCTAATCTCCCAGGTGGCATCCTTCATGTCCCACTATGATTTTGTGTTCGCTACCGATGTGTATAATAGACGCCATAGCATACCAAATGGATTGAGTGAAGATACCTTCATGGTCTTTCACAATATCGCCTTCATGTAAGTGATAGGAAACCCTCACGTTCCGGACTCAATAATAAATGAGTAGTTTGAGGATTCCTCTGGACAAGTCCTCATTAATTTCCCCCTTTGACAGACACATTTTGTACTTACCAAATGCAGTATAAAACCGTTCTATTACACTGTTATTCCCTCTACAGCTTTGTGACAAAGATAGAGACCACGGTTAATACTGCTTTGAGTATCTCCAGAGCAATTAACATCTACCAGCCTTTTTACAAGTAATTAACATTATCTGGCAGGTGCACAGTTGCTCGACAGTCTATTTCTGGCTGCTATTTCTGGCTGCTATTTCTGGCTGCAAGACCTATTTCTGGCTGCTATTTCTGGCTGCTAGAACTAATTCTGTGAAGCACCAGAAATAGATTTAGCAGCACAGAAATAGATTTTAGCAGCCAGAAATAGGGTTTCTTCACCGATGATCTTCTCTATCTCTGTATGGGTAACGAGAGACGAACGGTTGAGTAATTCGGTATCTGCAACTAATTGGGTATGGATACGGGAGAGAACTGAATGGTGAAATGATTCGGTTCTGCAAATAATTGGTATGGGATACGGGACCTGCCAAATTAGTTGCAGATCGAGTATGGCGTTGTCCTCAGTCAGGCTATATAATTAGCATTAGCTTAACCAGATTATATAGAAGCTTCATTGGTAGCCAACCAACTACAAATTTGAGCATCATGTCAATTCATTTTTTTCCTAGGATAAAGGTGAGACCTGTCCTGGGATTAATTGCCTTTGCCCTGGTCTATCAAAGCCTTGAGACAGTATCATCAATGATCTCGCACTCCAAATCGATGGTATAACTGTGCTGTGCTGTTTTATTAGGTCATAAGGCAGCTGATTTCTTTTATGTTTTATAGTTCTACAGCAAAACGAGGGGGGTTGAATTGTTATTACTAGATATCATAATTACGATATTTTGAATAACTTTATCTCCTTCATCCACACAGCCATCAGTTTGTATCTCTATAAACGATTGCCGACCAGTGGAGTACAACAAGATCAAGTTGTTAATCCTCACCACCATACCCTATTTGACAATGACGACACTGGCAATTGGATCTCTCTTAATATTTTGTAAGTGCCTTTACCTTTGTAAGTCTCTTTGTAAGTGACAGTCGGACCCCGATTTATCGGGTTTTCCCGGTAAATAGGGCCAGGGGTGCCAGGTATATATATCGTGGTGAAAAATGGCTAGTTCCTACATCGGGGGAAGTTTATGCACCCGGTAAATTGGAGTTCCAGTAAATAGGGGTCCGCAAAACAAATAACTTAGCAGAACTTAGTGAGAAATGAATCAAATTCTAATCGCCGATTGTTTTTTACACTTTACGGTTTAATAAGTGGGAGGTACTAAACAAACACAAATACTTTACAGGTGATAGGGATGTGGACCCATTCGAAACAGAATGTTGGTAATATGAGGCAGCGGCAGCAGCACCAAACAAACACCATTCTGGCGATATTATTGGTAATTTTACCAAGACCCTGAGTCTTCCTGGGTCGCTACTGTCATGTTTAATTGGTATCGTTTTTACATACATGCTATAACGCCCGTGTGTAGTCCACCACCGATTTATCAATTATCGGGTCCCAATTTACCGGGCAAAACCCTTTCCCCGAGCATCCCCTCATACTCAGCTTTAGTATTTATAACCCCCCTCAGGTTAACATGTGTTCTTTCTTGGTCATTTTCACAGCAGATACTATACCTAGGGAGGCTAAAACCTTCAGATATCTAAAGGACAAGGAAATCTTACAGCAGGTGATTTCTTCACTCTCTCTCTGACTGTCATCTGTCTATCTGTATATCTGTCTATCTGTCTATCTCCTTCTATAACATCTGTCCCGCTGATCCCCCTATTTTTTATCGGGAAAACATTTAGAACAGGTGTATAACAAAGTCAATGGATCGTTAAATAGCACCGTCCACGGGCTCCACCAACGTAGCATACACGCCACAATGACAGATGGCACCACACAACTCGGTGACCAATGGGAATAAAATACCTCTGTTTATCGACCTAACTCCTGCACCCTCATTATCTTCGGCGGAGCAGGACCTACGTGCGCGATGTTCTGGGATATTGTAGAGGCAACTAAAGGAATCTGCAGTAAAGATGCATCCCTAAGGTTGGATTGCTTTCCGTTTTTTTTATTACTTTCTAGACAGATTTCCCAATGGTATATTTTACGGCCTATCCGTTCCCGGTTAGCCCAGACAACAACTGTATTGTGTGTGGTTACATGTCACACTGTAATTA
>CM035360.1:4294452-4328254 GCA_020137815.1 Hormiphora californensis | reverse complement strand
AGGGGCCCCCAAAATTTTTCCCTTTAAAACCCCGGGCCGGGGGGGTTTAAGGGTTTTTAAGATTGGGAAAACTTGATTCCCCCCGGTTGTATTAAAAGCTGCTTGGTAAATTTGGCCCCCTAGGCTTTCAAAAATTAATTTGAGGGCGCACGCCCGTGCTTTTTCGAAAAAAACCCTTGTAGGCTTGCCATGCCGAATGCCAAATATGGCTCCCCCATGTGAAAAAAAGTGAGGCAATACCCTTGCCGTTGGAATCTACCCCAAAAAGGTTCCCCGCCCTGCCTTACCGCCAGATGGGATTTCCCCAAAAGAATCAGACAATCCGCACTTCAACGTGCTCAGGAAGCCGTGCCCCCATTTTTCGCCCACCCCCCCGGTCAATCGATAAAACTAAGGGTCCGAACCCACAAAAAGCGATACTCATCTTTTCAGTTACCCCTCTAATTTTTTGGAAGTAGGCATTTTTTAGCGTGCCTGCAATTAGGGTATTTGCTTTACCAAGCATACAACGATAATAAGTTTGAAATATCCATTACCTGAAAGGGTTTTCCGTCCAAAAACAAAAGAAGATAACTTAGCAGTTGAAATCCTGTTCACCTTCACTCATCAGAAATTGGTTTTTTTATCGATTCATACGTTCTATTGTTTTTGCTGATGAGAGGCAGAATTGTGAGAATTTCAAAAAGAACTATGAAAACCCTTTTAAAATTAAACCCCATGCCCACCCCTTCAAAAAGTTAACTACCAAAAACTAACGCATTAAATCCTGATACATTTCTGTTATTCAAACTTTTCAACACTGTTTCAAACTTTTCAACACTACTTTAAACAAATTAATTTGAGGTGGTGCCACGCCCCTCAAATCCCCCTCTAGACCATGTCGCCTATTGGATTGATAATCACGACTACCAAGGAGGAGGAAAACAAACAGAATGATGCTGTTATGGAGAAGCTGCGAGTACATCCTGATGCCAGCAGTGAGGGCGCGATCACACCAGGATCTTCGAAACAATTGCTTCGAAGAACCAAGTTGAATCACACACAGATGCCTCTAACTTGGACTTATAGTCCTCGGACATATTGGGTTTTTAGTACTCAGGCTCCAATTGTTATGGTTTGACAAAGTTGAAGACAAGCGTATTGCGATAACGAGAATGCGAAGTGAATTGTTATCAGTAACAGAGACATATAATACTTGAGGTTAAATCACGAGGTTGCCTGGTTACAACACTCTCTCTCTCTCTCAGCTTTCTCTCTCCCTCTCTTTTCGCAGTATATAAAGCATCGACCGGCAGGGTTTATTCAATACTCAAGTCATGTCTCTGCCTTTGTTGCTAGTACTTTTGCTGGGTGCCCATGTGTCCCATACACGATCCCATACACGATCCCTATCGGATGCAGTTTGGCACCTTGGGATGAACTTAAACCCTGCTGATGGCCATATCATGTACTACGGAGAGGGTTGGCACACCGGAACCCCGATCGGAACTAAAGAAACAGCCCTCTCAATGGATTACCTTGACCATTATGTGTGGAAGGAGCCTGCCGACTACATTGCTATCGTGAGGCACCAGCACGGAGTGGCAGATGCCGTCAAGGTGTTCCAGTTCAGGTAAGGGCGTTCTGGTATAGGTGATTTGCTGAAACCCTAGAAAAAAGGTGGCCCCATCCCATCCCCCCAAAAACTTTTCCCGAAAAAGTGGGCCCGCTTGCCAACAGCGTAGATATAACAATTTTGAAGTTTTAGCCCATATTGGCACTTTTCGACCCCTCCTAACTCCGGAACCAGATGAGCTAGGAGGCTGAAATTTGGTACTAAGAAGCTTCACATAGACCTCTACTGAAGGTAAAAATTTGAAGTGGCTAGCTCATTCCGGTCGCAAGTTATGACACCACCCCCAAAACAGAAAATTCAGTGTGGCGATAGGTATATCACTGCGCTGGCAAGCGCAAAGGTGGCCCCATCCCCTCCCCCCTAAAACTTTTCCCGAAAAAGTGGGCCCGCTTGCCAACAGCGTAGATATAACAATTTTGAAGTTTTAGCCTATTTTGGCACTTTTCGACCCCTCCTAACTCCGGAACCAGATGAGCTAGGAGACTGAAATTTGGTACCAAGAAGCTTCACATAGACCTCTACTGACGGTAAAAGTTTCAAGTAGCTAGCTCATTCCAGTCGCAAGTTATGACACCACCCCCAAAACAGAAAATTCAGTGTGGCGATAGGTATCACTGCGCTGGCAAGCGCAAAGGTGGCCCCATCCCATCCCCCCAAAAACTTTTCCCGAAAAAGTGGGCCCGCTTGCCAACAGCGTAGATATAACAATTTTGAAGTTTTAGCCCATTTTGGCACTTTTCGACCCCTCCTAACTCCGGAACCAGATGAGCTAGGAGGCTGAAATTTGGTACTAAGAAGCTTCACATAGACCTCTACTGACGGTAAAAATTTCAAGTGGCTAGCTCATTCCGGTCGCAAGTTATGGCACCACCCCCAAAACAGAAAATTCAGTGTGGCGATAGGTATATATATAGATAGATATATATATAGATATAGACGCTTCACTGTGTAACACTTGTAGCCCGAACCATACTAGCTAGAGACTTGAACCAAGTTTTATCCGTTAGGAAATCGTTCGGGGCATGCATTAGTTAAGGTTTCGAGTGAAAATGTCCATTATGACGACCGTAATGACGTCACAAAGTGACGTCATTGAAAAATCTCAGACCAAATATTTTCAAACGCCTCTAACACCATTAAGATGTATTCCGATTCCTGATTTGACGAAAAATCGTTAGTGGCAAATTTTCTGAACTTTCAGATACTTTATAGCGAATTTCTCTAACTTGTCATTTTTAGACCTTAAAACGCGTCGGAACTCAAAAATTTGATGTGAAAATCCACACAAAAACTCACATTTCGTGCAATAACTTCAGTTCTTGACTACCATGGCCTTTAAAACTTTCCACACGTTTGGTGCTTCATTGGCCGAATAGTCTGTCATAATTTTTTACGTCGTCATGACGTCACATGTGACGTCACGACGTCAAAACGACGTCGAATTTTGAAAAGTTCGTCAAATAAGTTTCCTACGACCCAGGATACATTTGAATTACATTTGAACACTTTAGTTGACAATTATCTTAGTTATTTGAGGTCATAAATGACCTCAAACGACCAAAAAAGAGTACAAATTTAGAGCAAAAACTAATTGAAATTAGTTCGCCAGAAAGGTGGCCCATTTTGAACTTAATCCTTCATTTCCGTCACCTTTGAGTTGAAGGCGGAAAAGTTTACGGATACCTCAATGTCTTTGAAGCCTCAACTCAAAGGTGACGGAAATGAAGGATTAAGTTCAAAATGGGCCACCTTTTCTGGCGAACTAATTTCAATTAGTTTTTGCTCTAATATATATATATATATATATAGATAGATATATAGATATAGACGCTTCACTGTGTAACACTTGTAGCCCGAACCATACTGGCTAGAGACTTGAACCAAGTTTTATACGTTAGGAAATCGTTCGGGGCATGCATTAGTTAAGATTTCAAGTGAAAATGTCTACTATGACGGGTGTAATGACGTCACAAAGTGACGTCATTGCAAAATCTCAGACCAAAAATTTTCAAACGCCTGTAACACCCTCAAGACGTACTCTGATTCCTGATTTGACGGAAAATCGTTAGTGGCAAATTGTCTGAACTTTAAGATACTTAATAGCGTATTTCTGTAACGTGTCATCTTCAGACCTTATAACGCGTCGGAACTCAAAAATTCAATATGAAACTCCACATCCATAACTCACATGTCGTGCAATATTTTCAGTTCTTCCCTACCGTGGCCTTTACAACTTTCCACACGTTTAGTGCTTCATAACTCTAATAGTCTGTCATACTTATTGACGTCGCCGTGACGTCACGTGTGACGCCACGACGTCAAAGTGACGTCGAATTTTAAAAATTTCTTCAATTCACTTTCCTTCCACTCGCGATACGTTTTAAAAAAGAGCGTGAGGGGGAGGAGAGGAGAGAGGGAGAGGGGAGAGGAAGGAGAGAAGAAGGAGAAGAGAAGAAGAGAAAAGAGGAGAGATGGGGAGAGAGAGAGAAGAGAGATGGAGTGAGAGAGGAGAGGGGGAGAGAGACGAGGAGAGAGAGGAGAGAAGGGAGAGAGAGAGATGAGAGAGAGAGAGAGGAGAGAGAGAGAGAGAGGAGAGAGAGAGGAGAGAGAGAGAGGAAGAAAAAGAGAGAAGGAAGGGGAAACAACTATTGTGAATAACCATGAAAATCCTCTAAAACAGCCAGGGCAGCAAAGGGGGCGTGTCTCAAAGGGCCACCTTTCAGGCCAAACTAATTGGAAAAATTAGGGTTTGGCCTAATAATAAAGATAGATAGATATTTAGGGCCAAAAAACAATACAATTAGTTGGCTAGAAAGGTGGCCCTTTGAGACACAGACAACTTGGCATGCCCCTGGGAAACAGGAGAGGAGGGCAGGGGACAACAAAAGGGCCCCAACCCCCCCCGCCGCTCGCGAGCGCGCCCGCTCGGCGCACCCAGCCCAGATGCGGCGAGCGCCAGGCCCGGCCAGAGCGGGGGGCTAGACGACAGCGGCGGGGGCTCAACATCTCGATCCCCTCTCTTAGCGCGAGCGCCGAGAGAGAGAGAAGGAGAGAATGACGCGGAGCGTCCGTTCTTCAAGGTCCAAACTTCTCCTGGGGGGCCTACAAACTCTCCTCTCTCTCTCTCTTTCTACCCTCTCTCTCTCTATCACTCCTCTCTTTTTCTCTCTTTCATTCTCTCTCTCTCTCTCTATCTCTCTGAATAATAATAGCATTCTGGACTGGTTTAAAACTATCATGGCCCATATCGGAATAGGGGAACGAGGATCCTCTTCTCGCGCTTCTCCCCTCGGGGGGGCGGGGGAGGAGGGAGAGAGAAAGGGGCGGGGAGGGGGGGGGGAGGAGGGGGGGGGGGAGGGGGGGGGGGGGCGGGGAAAAGGGGGGGCCCCCGGGGGACGCCGGGGAAAGATTAATAATCTCTCTACTCCCTTCTCCTTCTCTCTCTCTTTTCCCCTCTCTCTCTCTCTCTCTTCTCTCTCTCTCTCTCTCTCTCCCTCTTTCTCCCTCTCTCTCCCTCTTTCTCCCTCTCTATGTATCTACCTTCTTTTTTATCTATACTTAGTTTTTTCGATCCTCTAAAAAACTGTTTCCCAGGGGCATGCAAAGGTGTCTGTGTCTCAAAGGGCCACCTTTCTAGCCAACTAATTGTAATTAGTTTTTGGCCTAAATTTGTATTCTTTTTTGGTACGTTCACGGGTGACATGTGATCACTATGATTAGTGATTTGAAAGTTTGTACACTTTAACTACAAAATGTATCGCTATAGGTATAGAAATAGCATTTGAAAGGGGTAATACAAGTGGTAGATCATATTGTCACAATAAGGTAATAAAAACAAGAAAATATTATTCAAACTTCTGTAAGCATGTGCAACAAATATCGTGGAAAGTAGTCAGCAGTTTCAGTCTCTATCCCAAGGTCCCATTGTGCATGTATATTGTAGTTAATAAACTCTTCTTGGCTTTAGTCAGGATGTGTCCTCTGAAAACGGAAGATGGTAAAATATATAAAAACAGAGAAATTAATTGGTTGATTAGGGTAACTCCTTCCGGGAAGGTAGAGAATGAGACTTAATTATTTACCTTTAAGCTAATGTTGAAGTTCAGGAGATCGCGGTAGATAGATCACCAGACCAGTGTTTTATGAGGCTGGCAGTTGTTGTTGACCAATAGTCCACATGTGCGTGTTCCAAAGAACATCAATGTTCAGTTTTCTCAATTATCGCGATAAACTGTCTGAGTCTCTAGTCCTATATGTCCCATTGTGTCCCAGAATGCGTTATCTGAAAATGGAAGATGGTAAAATATATAAAAACAGAGATATTAATTGGTTGATTAGGGTAACTCCTTTCGGGCAGGGAGAGAATGGGAGGTAACTATTTACCTATTGTTGAGGAGATCGGTACATAGATCACCAGACCAATGTTTTGTGAGGCTGGCAGTTGTTGTTGACACATGCGTGTTCCGAAGAACATCAATGTTGGGGGGGGTTCAACCCTAAAAATTTCCATTGATACCCACTTTTTTGGCAAATGGAAATTTTATATTGGAAATTTTTAGAAATTTTTAGAATTTTTTGGAAATTTTTGGAAATTTTTAGAATTTTTTGGAAATTTTAAGAAATTTTTAGAAATTTTTAGAAATTTATGGACAATGGAAATTTTTAGAAGTTTTTAGTAAATGGAAATTTTTAGAAGTTTTTAGAAGTTTTTAGAAATTTTTAGAAATTTTTAGAAATTGACATGTAATCTTTGCATGTTTTCGACAGTAAGTTAGTTATCCACGCTACATCCATGATCTACAGTGATCTAGCTTAAAAAAGAGTTAAAAGTTTCTACAGTCGGACCCCGATTTAGGGACACCCTCGGGGGAAAGGCTCTTGTCCACTAAATCGGGGTGTCCACTAAATCGGGGTCAAATAAGGTTAATTTCCTATATCGGGGGAAAAAAAATCCTGTCCCTAAATCGGGGTGCCACTAAATCGGGGGCCCCTAAATCGGGGTCCGACTGTATATTGTATGCTAAGAAACCCGATCTACTACAGTATTAGGCATTCCGTCTGAAGGAATGTAAGGCATCTTGTGCTATTTGGTAACTTACTTTTCAATAAGTTTTCGAGACGCCCTTAGTTGGCCTTAGTTGGCCAATGAATCTATGATTTCTGAAGACCGATTAGCAATCCCGGATACTCAACGATTTGGTGAGGATCACATAACCTGACTAACTTTAAGAAACATGACACTGTATCTCTTGTGGTGGTCCAATTTAACTGATCTCGGTCACATTGAAAAGCTAATTGATAGCCAAACATAATTGGTTAAATTTTGGACCGGAAAATATTCTTTTCTGGAATGAATGATCATGTTCATTCCGATCAAAAAAATGAATTTTGAGCTAGAGGTCTGAAATTTTGGTCAAGTTATTTATTTGTCTCATAGAGTAGCTGTACCAAATTTTAGCACTCCACGATATCTGGAACTATGGTAGACTTAGGGGGGATTTTTTATTGTCCCACACTGTATAATTAAATGATTTATTGATGCCCACTGGCATTGCCCAGTGCTCGCAAGAGGTAAGGAAAAGGAGCCAGTTCTGAGACAACTGTGTTTGTATATTTTTATGTTTTTGTTAATTTTTCTTGGTCAATGGAAATTTTTGGAAATTTTTAGAAATTTTTAGAAATTAATGGAAATTAATGGAAATTAATGGAAATTTTTGGAAATTTTTAGAAATTTTTGGAAGTTTTTAGTACTAAAAACTTCTAAAAATTTCTAAAAAATTCTAAAAATTTCTAAAAATTTCTAAAAATTTCCATCGATACCCGGATTTTGGCAAATGGAAATGGAAATTTTTAGGTTGAACCCCCCCCAATGTTCAGTTTTCTCAATTTTTGCGATAAACTGTTTGAGTCTCTAGTCATATATGTCCCATTGTGTCCCAGAATGCGTTATCTGAAAATGGAAGATTGTAAAATATATAAAAACAGAGAAATTAATTGGTTGTTTAGGGTAACTCCTTCCGGGCAGGGAGAGAATGGGAGGTAATTATTTACCTATTATTGAGGAGATCGGTAGACCAATGTTTTGTGAGGCTGGCAGTTGCTGTTGACCAATATTCCACATTTCCAGTATTCTCAACTTAATAGCAATAGATATTTTCCACTTCCACGACTTTATTTTAAACATTTCACTCAAATCTCTACACTACTAAAATATTTTAACGGATACACTACAAATTACTCGCACAGTATTTCGCTCAAATCTCACCACTACTACAATATTTTAACAGATACACTACAAATTACTCGTCAAGACGGTATCGTTATGGAAATTAAAACTCTGCTATAGCAAATAAAAAAGATATTTTTCATTATCTCTGTTTTTTTATCTCCCTCTCAAGTTTCATGTCTCTATGTTTCTCTCCCTCAATATGTCTATTTCTCTTTGAGTTTGAATCTCTCAATTCCAGTCCCAACTACCAACCTAAACCCAATCACATGTTCAACCGATATTCCTAACTGACCAGCCCCCCCCACCGACCTGCTATCTGACCATAGCACCGACCGTTATACCTATCTGACCTCCTATCCAACCTCCTATCCGACCTCCTTTCCGACCGTTATACCTATCTGACCTCCTATCCGACCTCCTTTCATACCTCCTTTCCGACCAATATACCTATCTGACCTCCTTTCCGACCTCCTTTCCGACCGTTATACCTATCCGACATCCTATCCAACCTCTTATCCGATCTGCAAAATCAGACCATTATACCTATCCGACCTCTATACATAGAACTCATCAAACCTCCTGTCCGACCGTTTAAATCATGTTTAGATACATAATACATTATGTAGAAACAAATGATACATATGTCATGATCATGTTAATATTTTTGCAAGATAACTGTACCTTATGCGTCAAGATAGGTTACACGCATAATATATATGATGATAGTAGCGAATAGTATGTAATAATATGATTATTTACAAGATGGCTACACAGTAGCAAAGGGTAAATTGAGTAGTTCCAAGATTACAGCTTGCGTCCCTCAAAATCTAAAAGTTTTGCCAGGATGCTAGCTCTTAGCAAAGGAAGTTTGCCAGGTGTGATTGTATTTGTAGGCAATGCAGCAAGATAAAGCTCTAGATTAGCAAGGACAAAAATACCGCAGTCCCATGTGTTGCGTACTTGCTTCACTGATCCACCGTCTCGGATTGAGTGAGTCTGAAGATTAATGGCAGCCGGGTTCAACTGAACACCAAGAGTACTAATATATTCTCTGTAAAACTGAAGAGCTTTCATGTAATGAACACACCTATCGGTAACGTCATGACCTTTGTATGACCCTGAATCAAAGTACAGAACAGCCTTAGGTGATGGCCGATTATCAATTATCACTAGTACCCAATGGTTTCCAGAAGGGTTTCCTACCAATGCGATAATATCACTGTCCATCGGGTCGCCCTCTTCAATAATTCGATGTTGACGAGACCCTCGGAAAAGATGACTTGTTGACCATCTATTGAACGCGTAAGCCTGATTTGCATATGATGGCACAATGATTTCTCTAAAGTGGGTATCAGTCAGTTGACTTAAGGGGAGGGCCTGGATCTGTTTACCTTCTGTATGGTCCGGATGCCTGAAATTGTCGAAACACGCCGCCATACTGTGAAACTTGTACCCAGGATTACTGCGCTCAACTCTGTCTGCAATGAGCCACATATACTGTTGAATTGTAATGTCAGACAACCATTTATCCCTAGGTCTGACACTATTGAATGGGTCAGGATTTAACTCCTCAACTACCTTGTTATGATCAAAATCAAGAGCACCTGATAAGCCAGGATAGATCCAATCAGCATATAACGTACTAATTTCGGCCTCGGATATAAACTCCAAATCAAAGTTCGGATTTCTGCCCCTCCTAGCTAGCGAAACTATTTTTTTAGTTGGATCAGGACCATCTGCTCGCCTTGTTGCCGATCTCTTTGGCTTAGCAATTGCTTTCTTGACAGGGCGAGTGCTTTTCTTATCGATAGTGTCTAGTACAACGTTGGTAATTGCTGCCTTTGCTTTGCCAACCGCATCCTTATTTGTCCACCATAGCCTTTGTGTAGGAGTTTTACCAACCTTGAGCACTGATGTTGGTGCTTTAGGCATATACTCCCGGTTATTGCCCAACCTGACGTATTCCTTCAAAGCAGAAACATTGGCCACGGCTTTCTTGGGCGAAAAGTTTATCAGGTGAAGACCAGCTAATGAACGAACTCGAGACAGACAGACATACATTTGGCCGGGTGCAAACAGTTTGTTGCCAACATCCGTGAGAACAGTGTCTAGGGTCAGGCCTTGTGCCTTATGTATGGTGATACTGTAAGACAGAGTTATTGGGAACTGGGATCTGAAAAAGAATCCACCACTAAATACCATGATTTCCCGTCTATCTCTCAAAATGTGTTGGATTTCATCGATATTGTCAAACTTGATGGATATCTTGTTGACTATCTGAGAGGCGGGATCGTGGTGAATCTTTACGATAGTACCCATGCTGCCGTTAACCAGTCCTTTCCCTAGATCGATGTTGCGACGAAGCATGACCCTCGCATTTTCTGCAACAATGAGAAGTTGTTCCAGAGCTGCCGTGTTCCTAGAATCGTCCAGTTTATCAAGTTTCTTGATAGCCTGTTCAATTCTTTGCCGCTTTGAGGCGATACAAGGCTGGATGTCATCAATGGCAGGAATAGTCACTGTCTTTGAGACAGTGGACTTCAGCATTGCATCGTTAAACTCACCCACCATTGCTTTGGTGGGGAGCAAACAGACAGCTCTGGGGTCATGCTTCACCAGGTCCTTGTAGTATTGTATAATCGCAACCTTGGTCTCCTGGGCACTCTGTGTCTCGTTAAGTTTTATCAGCCTAGTACCTAACAACTTAACGTCGTCCGCCGTCAACCCTCCAACCCTTAGTCGACTTAACAGCTCCTTCCACTCCTGTCCATGAGCTGCTGAAGTTTTTTGACGTTGGTTTATCTTCAGCTCTGTATAATCGAATAGGCGCCATAAATTTTGAGCAAATGGGACACCCCCGGTCAGCTTCTGAATCTTCTCGGAAGAAATTTCTACAAATGGGTAAGCTGCTTGAACCGGTTGAAGCTGAAGGAGATCGCCGAATAACACGACACACCTCCCACCAAATGGAGAATCTCCACCCTGCTTCCCTTTGAATATCTCAGATAATCTAAGACTAACGTAGAACAAAAGAACATTTGACACCATGCTAACTTCATCTATTATGACAAGATCAAGATCTGATAGAACTTGTCTTGTCCGGTGAAGTTTCTCACCTTTGTAGCATGTGTATTTTGGTGTCTGTCCATGCTCTACGGGGATGTCAAGGGCGGCGTGCATTGTAACACCAAATATGGTGAGAGCTGCCACTCCAGTTGGGGCCATCAGCAGTAACCCGGTATCTCGCTTATGAACCTCTCGCTGCACGTAACAGTAACCAGACAATGCAGCAATTAGATAACTTTTACCAGTACCCCCGAAGCCGGAAATAAAAAGAAGAACTTGCCCTGTGCAAGTTTTATCTTTGCACAAACCATTTCTATGATCGGACATGTGCTCAATGGCAGAAGTAACTTTATTGTACGCCTCAAGCTGCTCTTTGTTAAGTGTGGAAACGTATGCATCAAGGTCTTCTTGAGTTTTGATAGAGCTCTGTCCTGACGATTGCTGATAGTTGTCAAGAGCACCATTTACTCCTTGACTCTGGCCGTTGTCTTCACTGTCGTCCCCACTGTCTGCTGCAGTGCTTGTTTTATCATCTCTCGTATTCTCAGCTTCCATGGCCTCGTTTACTTTTGAAAGCATTTCAGCCCGAACCTTCTCAATATCTAGTTTTCGCCCTGAGAAACGCCGAAGGTCGTCAAAATCGGAAGATGGGTCATCACTACAACGAAGAAACTCCTCCTGATAGGACTTGCTCTTCCCCATGATGTCAGATTCTTTGCGCCAGGGCTTGTACAAGGAAAGCATGCTGTAATAAAACAGCTCTGGCGTCTTCTTGATGTTGTGGTGATGATGATAAATCACCGGCTCTTTTGTTCTGGTCTTTAGTCTACCGATTTCCTTCCCGTTAACACGAATGGGAAACCCCATCTTGCCATACACCCGTTCATACTTAGATATGAAACGAAATAGGTTTACATTATCCTCCTTCTTCGCCCTATTTGGATAGTAATCATGCAAAAAGTCCGGATGGAACAACTCTTTTGATGTGGCATCTTTCTCCAGTTCAGAGATCTTTTTAAGGGTTCTCGAACGTTGCTCAGGCAATGTCGTAGGCACCCAAACATACTTTTCAGAACTAGTCCAAAGATTGCCGCCAGTGAGAAGCATAAGATCGACAGCTTCATTGGCACTCATTTCACGTTGCTTTAAAAAAGCATAGGCAAACTTAGAGTATCTCTGAAATGCGGTACCAGATGTATCAGTAACCTTAGAGAAGTCACAATTAATGTTGCTGACCTCCTCTTTGAGTATGTATTTACATACATAATCGCAAATGGAGAATGAGTTTTCTGACATGAACTGGATATCCATGTTGCCTCCCCACAGTAATGAACACGCCGGATTGTATGCATTCATGTTCCTCTCCTCACGTGTTCTTGGAAGATCATACAGACGCTTCTTAAACTTGCGTCGAAATCGACCAACCAAACTGGACATGACGTCCCTGAGATGAAACTTAGAACTGCCCGGGAGAGGGAAGCCGAAGCGGCATGCCATGGTAAAACGGCGCCTTTTCCTTCCTTTACTCAATGCTTTTACCGACCGGAGACAATACTTCCTACAGGAGTGTAGTTGGTATTTTTTAACTATCCTATGAAGGGTCGGTTCGAGAGTTTTATCGGGTAATCTGCAAGTTATTCGCTCCTGTATGAAGGTAGATACCTCCTCCTCCGTGGATTCCCCTATAACTGGAGCATCTTTAATCCAGAACAAACAATGGAAGTGGACTGTTCCCCGACCCTGGTACTCATAGCGGACAAAGTGAGATTTAACCTTGCCAAGTGGTTCAGCGGTCAGAATGAACTCAAGTAGGGCCTTGAACTTTGTATGTATGAACTGTGCAGTTAAGGCTGGCTCTTTATTCAGTAATTCGCTGTCCGACATAGAGTCTACTCCAGGGAGGTCCTTGTTAAGATCTCTAAGCATACCAATCAACTCAGGCCAGTCGTATTCCGCTGGACTAAAGGTAACAAAGAAGGTCGGGGGACCATGTTTTTCTGTTTGTGCTCGTAGCTTGCTCTTGACACTTGCCCAGTATTGCTTGGTCCCAGGAACATCACGAAGACTGGCGCTTATTCTTCGCTTTATAACGTCATCGTTACTCTTGATTTTGTTCAAGAGCTCGCCCGAAGTTAGCTTGTCGAGCCCGTGAACATTTCTAAGGGCACCGTAAATACTTTGGGCTATTTTACGGCGCATTTGTTCGCCGGCAAGGTAGAAGACATACTGGAGATTATGCCTAAAACGAGCGTCTCCAGAGAGCAACCGGGTTTTGCAATACTGAGCTGGACCGCATTTCATTTCGAGAGGCCTATCATCATGCAAGCTCCCTGTACCATGACAGAAAAGTTCCGGAAATGACAAAAGCTCCAACCGTTTATCAGAAGATGGTACAGGAGTTGACTGCACTTTTAAGAGCTCATATAGATTGTCCAAGTCACTCTCCAAAATTGCATCCAAGTTGGAAAATGTCATTTCCTCAAGACGGTTCTGGAGGTCCTCGGGACCAAGTTTCTTGAGCAGTTTCTTAACTTTCTCTGGATTGTTTGCAGCTTTTGGTAGAGAAGATACAGATGAAGTTGAACTAAGGCTAGAAAAGTCAGATATAGACGCGTAGTCATCTTTCACAACCGGCTCACTAGTACTATCATCCGTTTCATCTCCAGCTGCTCCCGACCTCATTTGACAATCAGTCGATGGTAAATAGCTGCAAACAACGCAGTAAGTAAGTACCTCAGATGACTTCGAAATGATGTTTTCATGCATGGACTGCAAAACTTCGTGTTCCAAGAACTCTGGTTTGAAAAGAAAGCCGTTGTGCAAGTACGCTAAATGAGTAATCAACGTACCAAGATTCTGTCTGCACCTTTCGCCACAAACTGAACGCTCTATATTGGAGCTACGCCAAGATGCTATAATTTCTCTCAAAATCGCCTTGTTTTTCTCAATCTCAGGTTCTACCTCATTACCAAGTCTGAGACCCACATGCTGTTTATAACTCTGTTCCCATGATACTGCCGATGTTAGGGTCCAAGGCTGAAGTTCAGGGTAGACCTCGACCAAACAGGGGTCGTTCATAATCAGACCACACTTGATACATGCACCCTCCTTTGCTACCTCATTAGCTGATGATTCGACTGTTTGTGATATTACCTTTTCTGCACGCCCCAATTTCTTGTAGATCTTAGATGCTGCCGTCGACAAAGGACCCACTCTTTTCCCTTTCCTACTCGATTTAACAGTAGCCTTATTACATCTCCCACATACGATATTACATAAAGTAAGAGTATCCACCACTGTCATTAATGTTGTACGTGCTTCTAGCAGCTTACTAAAAACTACCACGTTTTGTTCTTGAAGCTGTGAATTTTTCTTAACCTTTTTGCTCTGTTTTAACTTGCCAATGTGATGTTGACATAAACTACAACAAATCTTACTTTTAGGTGGAATAAGCGGCTTCTGGAGAGATTCTAAAATAGACTCAAGCTTTGCGACACGTTTTCTGAGAGACTGTTCAGTAAGAAGAGTAGTGCCTAACCTTAACAAGTGTAACCGATGAGTACTAAATCCATCCAAACAGACATTACATACTGTTTCCTGAGCACCAATGAGCCGGAGAAGCTGAAGAACCCTTCTACCCAGTAATTCCTTTCGAAATTCGGTAGAGTCACCCAATCCCCCTGTAGTTGGATTCCCCGATGTTCGAGAAGATTGTGCCAAAGGATCAGATCCTTGATCACTACCTAATTCCGAAACAACAGCAAGATTTGAGGGTAGGACATCCTCTTGTGCAATTTTAGAAGGTGAAACATCACTTCCTAATTCCGAAACAACAGTAAGATTTGAGGGTAGAACATCCTCTTGTGTAATTTTAGAAGGTGAAACATCGCTTCCTAATTCCGAGATTACGGTAAGATTTGAGGGTAGGACATCCTCTTGTGTAATTTTAGAAGGTGAAACATCACTTCCTAATTCCGAAACAACAGTAAGATTTGAGGGTAGGACGTCCTCTTGTGTAATTTTAGAAGAAGAAACATCACTGCCTAGCTCCGAAACAACAGCAAGATTTGAGGGTAGGACGTCCTCCTGAGAAGAAGAAACTGAGCTCAGCGATGAATCGTTCATCACGCTTGATGGGTGCTCCGACTCAGCTGAGTTGGAGCACTCATCAAGTGTGATGAATGATTCATGGCTGTCGCTGTTTAAAATAACTGGGAGGCTCTCATCTGAATTAGAAGAGCTCTTAGCGAGATCATTAAGAAAATCAATGACGTCTTGGCTACCTTTTATAGATTGAGTAGGATCAAGATCAAACTGTGGCAATAATTCATCCGGGCTAGAGGGCAGGGTAACATCTGCATACTGAGGGTTACACTCTATTAGCACCTCTAAACCTTTGTACAACTTCTGTACATCCACCAACTGGTTCCAGACAAACTTATTTTTGTTAGGTACGCCTAAAACATGAATAGTATTTTCTGGCTTGACCAGTTCACCGGGACGTAAATTGTTCAATTGATTAACCGTATCATCTAAAGGCATGGGGATGTGCACGCAGAACCCCTTCATTGCTTTCATTTTCTCGCTACGCTTTAGATGACCTGCCGTTGGCCCGAGTACAACGGTGCTCTGGAACATGTTAACTCTTCGAAGGAGCATTAGTTCGAAAGGATTCAGCTGCTGAATGATAGTAGGAGCAACTCCAGTGTCCAAATTGTTAGCGATGGATGTGCGAGGCATTTTACCAGTGCTTAGAGAGTTATGACAGTACCGACACATCGTTTGACCCACTAACGTCGGTGTTATGTCGTGGCCTAGCCCCAAATGCTTGCTACCATTAAGATATTGTAGGAGCTCACCGAACTTTGAGTCCCTCTGGGTCACTTTCTTCATCCTCTTAGTCAATGTCACTGCTTCATCCGCCCTCACCAAGATATTGCACGAAATACATTTATCCTTGTACTGACCCGAGCTCTGAAATGTAGCATAACAATTAGACTGTAGTAAATTGATCATATATCAGATGATTAATGCATCGAGAGAAAACGAAAGAGAAATAGAGAGAGAGGGAGAGAGAGAGAGAGAGAGAGAGAGAGAGAGAGAGAGAGAGAGAGAGAGGGAGAGAGAGAGAGAGAGAGGAGCTAACCTTGTTCATGTAAGTATCATACTGTTTTTGATACTTTTTCCGAATAGACTCCTCAGTGATTATCTCTTGAGAAGTCAGACGGTTGAACGTTGACGGTGCTGTTGGAAATTTGTAGGCGAGTAACTTTAAGGTATACGCCAAATCTCCAATTGCACAAGATGTGTCTAAGTCACACAGGAGGGCATCAATGTGTTTCATTGTAGCAAGCTGCCTGAGAGGACGAAGGTTGATTAAGTTTCATTGAGACACAAAGATACATACTGATCGGTTTATTATGTACTGACTGGTGATTTTGATAGACTCGACTAATAGTTAAAGTCAGATATTTACCTGTAGACTTTGCGTGCATCTCTATAATGAACGGCGAGTTTCTGCATACAGATAAATGGGCTCCCACAGCTTGAAGATGGGGTATGACACTCTTCAGGGTGGTTTGTTCTCTCTGCATTTAGAATGTACATATCTTTCATTGGCGATACAGCTTTATCCAGAGAGCATTTTGTCACCTCGTGAACGTAGTTCCGGGCCTGCTTGAACTCCATGTCTTTCAGTTTTGCCAACTCTCCCGCGAATACCAGAACGTCGGCATCACATGCAGCTGAAGCAAATTTAACATTATCAAAATGTTAGAGTTACTGCGAAATGAATTTTTAGTTATTATGCGATTCTTATATTCTCTTTAGTTGTTATGGCATTTTATTTCTATCTAACTGACTTACAAATACAATTGTCGTCACAGATCTGGTGATCTGACTTGCTCCCAGTGTATTCCACTCCATCTTTGAAAGAAAATTTGGGGAAGAATGGCTCACTACCTGCCGCGTGACAAGACAGTCCAAGTATGTTGACACCGATCTGTATGGGAGTGTGTGCGTTAGACAAAATAACAAAAGCAAATACATCTCTCCCTATATCCCTCTATCTGTCACTCGTATCGGGGGGAGGCAGTATGAAAGCTATATATATATTCAGAGGGGGATGAGATGACAATTTTACCTTTTTAGATTTTAACAGTTGCTGTCTTGAAAGTATGTCATCTGCCACGGCTTTTAGTTTCATAAAAGCAATGCCAAACCACTTCACCATAGTTTCTCGCTGTCGTATAATCCGATATTGAACCTCTCTAACAACGTGTAGTTTTAGCTGGCGCTTACTTCTCCCTGCACAATCATCTTCAGGGTTGAGTATTTTTGCCACTTTCTTCATTTGGGGTACAGTAGCTGGTTCCAAGCATTGATGTACTACGTCTGACAGGCAGAACTGATAATTGACGTTGCTTCTCTGCTGTCTGAAGGCTCTACTTTTGAAGATGCCCTTAACTCTATCCTTTAGACTGCCGAATCGGGATGACCGGGGAAGGCGTGGATTGAATGTGGTTCTCCTATCTTTCACTACAGTGTCACGATGAGAAAGGAAGAACTTGCATGCACTTACTTCAGGCTTATGTGCTTTAATAGTGGCCAGCGCCTCTTTATTCTTTGGGTCTGCACGAAGGGCACTTAGATCTAGAGAACCCTCCCCACCTTCAGATATGCCCTTAACGACATGCTTCCTATATGCCCGGATATTCTGTATGGCCTTCTTTGCCTTTAGCGCAGCTCTCATCTGGAAATTCTTCCTAGCCTTCCTGACTATTTCTCGCCTTCTGTATTTCTCTGCAGTTGTCAAAACGTCCCTCCCCACTCTGTTTGTATAACGCTGCCTAGCCTTACGTATAACTGCCGCACCTTCTGTCGATGATATATACTTATCTTGTGTTGCTCTACCCTTATCAGACTTATGGTACTTTCTGACAGCCTCCCTCTGGGACTGGGCTCCTTCAGCAGACGATTTATACTTTGTAACAGACTCCCTCTGGCACTGGGCTCCTTCAGTAGATAACTTGTACTTTCCGACAGCCTGACTTCGTGATCGTATTCCCTCATCAGACTTGTGGTACTTTCTGACAGCCTCGCTCTGGGACAGTGCTCCTTCAGCAGACGATCTGTAACTCTTAATTGCAGCATAGGTTGTCTCCCGTCCAGGACCCGATTTATATCTCTTGTTTCTAGCTGCACGTTTTTGAGACGGAGTTAGTTGTGTTGATATGATTGGTAATGATTCGTTAGACGATGACACTACTTCGGCCATATGTGTTGTATCAGCTTCACTCGTGTCAGGATCTGTCACATCTGAAACTACTGATTCCGGCTGCTGCACACATTGATCAGTAACCACTTTGCTGCGCTTGGCCTTCCTTCCAATCCTCTTCCTCGAACCTCTCTTTTTCCGCTTTTTAGACACCAGATTTTCCTGTGGAGGATGATTACCTATGTAAGTAAATATATGCTGCATTGCATCATAGAACTGATGTTCAAACAGACTTAATCAATAGAGAAAGAGTGAGGATCATAGCCCATATATGGGGAATGGAAGTGTTCACTAACCGTTGATCCTTCCCCTCCGCCAGTCTGTATCAGTACAAGTTTGCCGTCCACCACAATGCATGTATCTTGAGTTGATGTCTCTTCTTTCTGTAAAATGCACTCAGTTGGCGAGGTTCCGTTACTCTTATCAAGATCCTGCAGTGGGTAGAATTGGGATTTGGAAGTCGGGAATTGTGTACACGATTATTGCCCATTTAAAATGTGAAACTAAAATCAAGATTTCATTTCACTTGATGATTCACTTAATGACAATCGGGCGGTACTGTGCTTGTGTTACTGATATTAGTTGATACAGCTGAGTGCCCGTTGGGCACTCAGCTGTATCAACTAATATCAGTAACACAATCACAGAACTAGAACTAGTATGTGAAAACATTAATTAGACAGGGACAGTCAACCGTGGGATTAAGGAAAGGACATTATTTTTATTGCACTCACCGTTGATTCTCCTCCTCCGCCTATCTGTGTGAGTACAACGTTTCCATCAACCACAATGCACCCATCTTGTGATAATGTCACTTCTTTCTGTGGACTTCCCTCAGCTGTATCAGTACTCTCGACAGTGACCTGCTGTGGGTGTTGGTAGATCATACATTATAACTCTAGCATAGCAGAAAAAATTTGTTTTTACTATAGATTCTATTTGTGATAGGCGCACCTGTGTATTTTGTAGCAGGTATTTGCAAGTTCCAATACATCTGCAACTGCTATCAAACTCTCTTCTTCTAATTGGTGTCGTGTATTCTGTGTGAATCCTTGTTTTCAGGTTTCGCTGCAAAAGTTTAAAGAAATATTACATTTCAGCCAAAATGAAGTAAGACATTGCAACGAACGTGTTAATCTTAATAAGAATGCAATTCTCTACCTTAGGAGTGATCTCCGTAGAACTCGTACACGGCTCAGGAGCGATTTCCTCGCCTTTACATAAAACCAGGTGTTTTTTACGAAAGATGACGTTAAGCCAAGCCTCACGTTTTACTTTCTGTACATCTACTGTTATCAGTTGTTTCAGAACTAACTCCTTTCTTCTGTGAATACGACCACTGCTTCTCTGAATCTTAAATTAAAAATTGTTTATTAGTGGTATGACTACCTGAAAATTACAGTTGACTACTTATTACATTGCACTGAGACTGTGTAGATTAAAATTAGAATTGGCAATGATATAGTAACGTACCAACTGTTTAGTGATTCTGGAACCTTTCTTCGGTAAAGTTAAACTGGACGATGAATACTTGACTGCAAGCTCCGACTGGACAACTGAAGCAGGGACTTTCCTCTGATTTTGAATAACTGAAGCAGGGACTTTCCTCTGATTCTGAATAACTGAAGCAGGGACTTTCCTCTGATTCTGAATAACTGAAGCAGGGACTTTCCTCTGATTTTGAATAACTGAAGCAGGGACTTTCCTCTGATTCTGAATAACTGAAGCAGGGGCTGTTCTCTGAACAGCTGGAGCAGGGGTCTTCTTCACTGCAACTGCAGGGATCTTGTTCTCAGCAACTGGAGCAGGGGTCTTCTTCACTGCAACTGCAAGGATCTTGTTCTCAGTAACTGTAGTAGGGGTCTTCTTCACTGCAACAGGGATCTTCTTCTCAGCAACAGTAGCAGGGGTCTTGTTCACTGCAACAGGGATCTTCTTCTCAGCAACTGTAGCAGGGGTCTTCTTCACTGCAACAGGGGTCTTCTTCACTGCAACTGTAGCGGGGATCTTCTCAGCAACTGCAGCAGCAGGGGTCTTCTTCTCAGCAACTGTAGCAGGGATCTTCTTCTCAGCAACTGTAGCAGGGGTCTTCACAACAACTGCAGGGCCACGATCAGGGGTATCGGGATCGCATCCAAATATAACATCCAGAGCTGAAGATGCGTCACAGCAGCTCCAAGGTAGAACTACAGCAGCAGTAGAGATCTTCTTCTCAGCAACAGTAGCAGGGATCTTCTTCTCAGCAACAGTAGCAGGGATCTTCTTCTCAGCAACTGTAGTAGGGGTCTTCTTCACTGCAACAGGGATCTTCTTCTCAGCAACAGTAGTAGTGGTCTTCTTCACTGCAACAGGGATCTTCTTCTCAGCAACAGCAGTAGGGGTCTTCTTCACTGCAACAGGGATCTTCTTCTCAGCAACTGTAGCAGGGGTCTTCTTCACTGCAACAGGGATCTTCTTCTCAGCAACAGTAGCAGGGATCTTCTTCTCAGCGACAGGGATCTTCTTCTTAGCAACTGTAGCGGGGATCTTCTTCTCAGCAACTGTAGCAGGGGTCTTCTTCACTGCAACAGGGATCTTCTTATCAGCAACTGTAGCAGGGGTCTTACTCTTCACAGCTGCAGCAGGGGTTTTCTTCAAATCAATGTTACTGTTAGCCTCAAAGATGCACAACTGCTGGAACGATCGAAGTCCCCATGGCAACTCAAAGTTCCTGTTGTGAAAGCTCAAGTCAACTCCTTTAATGCAGGAACGAAGAAAACTGTAGCCCGCAAGAGACAAGTGGAGACCATCCCTTTGTGATATGAAGTATTCGTAGGAGAAGTAGTTAAGAGCCATACCTGGTAAAAAATGAATACCCTCTAAGGGGGCAGTTAACGTGCTTAATAGGGCATTAAAATGTGCAGCGTGCTGTGCATGTTGTCTCCTAGGGAGAACGGGAATGCAGAAAATAGTGGCATTAGGAAACTTGTGCTTTGCAACGTTGAGCAGATCTATGTAATTGTTTAACATTGAATCAAAGTCAGGGGACGGCTCAAGATTATTCGTCCCTACAAGAATGAACATGCTATGAAGAGCAGCGTCAGCCGGGACAACAGTTCCCTTAAGAGCATTTGCAACATACTGTATTTTCTTTCCAGGAAATGGGTGCACACGCAAAGATTGAAAAGAACTGGCAAAATTTCTATCTTCATGATTTTTATCTGTAGGCTGCACATACCTGATCATAGAGTCCCCGATAACCATGACAGAACGAGGAGAATAAGGGAAGGTAGTTGCCTCAGTGATGCAGGTAGTAGACTTGGAGTAGCGCATAGTGTTGGTGTCGATATCGAATAGAAACTCAAATAACGAAAAGCGAAACGGTGATTTGTAACAGTAAGTCTACAGCTTATATTGGTGTTTATACGAGAGTCACGTGGCGAAAGTCTGGTGCTTGTTAAAGAGGCTTCAAGCAACGAATTTACCACTCCTTTGTAAACAGTAAAAGTGATCTCTATTGTTTTTAGCAACATTGTTCGGTGATTAGATACGTAAACAACACATTATGCCCCGGACCACGGGGAATCCGATGCTTGTTACTAACTAACTTAGAGAGCCGCGAGGACCCATGGATTTAGGATGGTAACACTCCCTTATAATATAACCATTATGTAGTAAGCAAGTTCTATTGCTTAGTGTTTACCTCTTACACCTCTCTCTCTCTCTCTCTCTCTCTCTCTCTCTCTCTCTCTCTCTCTCTCTCTCTCTCTCTCTCTCTCTCTCTTTCTCTCTGTCTTAAAACGTATCGCGAGTGGAAGGAAAGTGATTTGAAGCAATTTTCAAAATTCGACGTCACTTCGACGTCGTGACGTCATACATGACGTCACGACGTTGTCATGACGTCAAAAAGTATTACAGATTATTAGAGCTATGTATCGTGAGTTGAAGGAAACTGATTTGAAGAATTTGAAGAAATTGAAGAAAATTTGACGTCATTTCGACGTCGTGAGGTCACACGACGACGTTAGGACGACGTCGACAATTATGATAGACTATAATGGCTACGAAGCACCAAACGTGTGGAAAGTTTTAAAGGACACGGTAGTGAAGAACCGAAGTTATTGCACGAAATGTGAGTTTTTACACGGATGCTCACATCAAATTTTTCAGTTCCGTCGCGTTTTAGGGTCTAGAAATGACAAGTTAGAAAAATTTGCGATATGGTATCTGAAAGTTCAGACAAATTCCCACTAACGATTTTGCGTCAAATCAGGAATTGGAAAATTTCCTGAGGGTGCTAGAGGCGTTTGAAAATATTTGGTCTGAGATTTTTCAATGACGTCACTTTGTGACGTCATTACGCCCGTCATAGTCGACATTTTCATTCAAAACCTTAACTAATGCATGCCCCGAACGATTTGCTAACGGATAAAACTTGGTTCAAGTCTCTAGCTAGTATGGTTCAGGCTACAAGTGTTACACAGTGAAGCGTCTATAGCTATATTATGCCAAAAACTAACAGAAATTAGTTGGCTGGAAAGGTGACCACTTTTGTTGTCAAACTGACACCTTTGCCCTCTCCGGGTTTCATCAGTATCTTTCCCTCTCTGATTTCTATCTCTCTTTCTCTTTCTCTTTCTCTTTCTCTTTCTCTTTCTCTCTACCCCATCGATGATATTCGTAACCCGGGCCGGGCAAAGGTGTCAGTTTGACAACAAAAGTGGTCACCTTTCCAGCCAACTAATTTCTGTTAGTTTTTGGCATAATTGGGGTATATTTTTGGTATTTTCGTCAGGAATCGCTAAAATACGAAATTTCAATTTTGACGTCATTATGACGTCATAGCGTGACGTCACGACGTTATAACGTCATGATAGGGATGTATTATTATCAGAATCATCTAGATAAAGATGCTGACCAAATTTGAGATGGATTGGATAAGATTTGAAGTTGCTATGGCGAAAAACGTACTATCGTCATATCTATTTTCATACAGTCTTAACACTTCAGACGCGATTTGAGACCCTTAGAAATAGAGTTTCACAAATTCGCTATATAGTTTCTGAAAGTATAGACGATTATCTTTCGTAAGTGTGGTCTCCGTTTTTCAATCAGAAGCCGTCTTCAGGGTGTAAATTGAGCTCAAAGAAATTTGGTTGATTTGAAAAATCTCGTATCTTTATGACAGTTAGTCAAGACGTTCTGGTTGAACCTAGAATATGAAAACCATTCGTTGACACAATTTGAACGATTATCTTTCGAATGCAACAAACGAGAAGTGTCTATCTTATGTCGTTTTCTCTCAAAAACGATTATAAATTTGGTAAAATAGCGTCTATCCATAGATAGACCCGGGACACTTATTGCTTTTTTCACGATGCCATATCTCTAAAACTAAAAGAGATAGAGACTTGCCCTTTTAAACTACAGTAGATCTAGACTATGTGACACTGTATACCAAATTTCAGACTGATTGGTGCAGTGGGGGCCTCGCTATGGGCCTCGCAAAATGCCATTTTTGGCTAAAAAGTGAAAAAAGTTATTACTGCATTCTGGCACGCGCGGCTGGGGGGAGGGGATGGTCACCTTTGCGCTTGCCAGCGCAGTGATATCTATCTATCTATCGCCACACTGAATTTTCTGTTTTGGGGGTGGTGTCATAACTTGCGACCGGAATGAGCTAGCTACTTGAAATTTTTACCGTCAGTAGAGGTCTATGTGAAGCTTCTGAGTACCAAATTTTAGCCTCCTAGCTCATCTGGTTCCGGAGTTAGGAGGGGTCGAAAAGTGCCAAAATGGGCTAAAACTTCAAAATTGTTATATCTACGCTGTTGGCAAGCGGGCCCACTTTTTCGGGAAAAGTTTTAGGGGGGAGGGAATGGGGCCACCTTTGCGCTTGCCAGCGCAGTGATATAGATATAGACGCTTCACTGTGTAACACTTGTAGCCCGAACCATACTAGCTAGAGACTTGAACCAAGTTTTATCCGTTAGGAAATCGTTCGGGGCATGCATTAGTTAAGGTTTCAAGTGAAAATGTCCACTATGACGACCGTAGTGACGTCACAAAGTGACGTCATTGAAAAATCTCAGACCAAATATTTTCAAACGCCTCTAACACCCTCAAGACGTATTCTGATTCCTGATTTGACGAAAAATCGTTAGTGGCAAATTGTCTGAACTTTAAGATACTATATAGCGAATTTCTCTAACTTGTCATTTTTAGACCTTGAAACGCGTCGGAACTCAAAAATTTGATGTGCAAATCCACGAAAAAACTCACATTTCGTGCAATAACTTCAGTTCTTGACTACCATGGCCTTTAAAACTTTTCACACGTTTAGAACTTCATTGACCAAATAGTCTGTCATAAATTTTTACGTCGTCGTGACGTCACATGTGACGTCACGACGTCAAAATGACGTCGAATTTTGAAAATTTCGTCAAATCAGTTTCCTACAACCCAGGATACATTTGAATTAAATTTGAACACTTTAGTTAACAATTATCTTAGTTGTTTGAGGTCATAAATGACCTCAAACGACCAAAAAAGAGTACAAATTTAGAGCAAAAACTAATTGAAATTAGTTCGCCAGAAAGGTGGCCCATTTTGAACTTACTCCATTTCCGTCACCTTTGAGTTGAAGGCGGAAAAGTTTACGAATACCTCAATGTCTTTGAAGACTCAACTCAAAGGTGACGGAAATGAAGGAGTAAGTTCAAAATGGGCCACCTTTCTGGCGAACTAATTTCAATTAGTTTTTGCTCTAAATTAGTATAATAGAGCCTAAGGTTGACAAGATACCTAAACCTTTTCGTTAATCGAATTTTTTCGATTTATGAGGAGTTCAGTCGGACCCCGATTTAGTGGCATCCTCGGGGGAAAAAATCATGCCACTAAATCGGGGTGCCACTAAATCGGGTTCAAATAATGTTAATTTCCTATATCGGGGAAAAAATCCTGCCACTAAATCGGGGTGCCACTAAATCGGGGGCCACTAAATCGGGGTCCGACTGTAATAAGCATTTTTTCAGATTTTTTTGTCGTGTAGAAAAATATTCAAAACAGGGCGCGTTAAACGATTAACGAAAAGTTTTAGGTATCTTGTCAACCTCTAACATCGAAACAAAACGAAAACTCTAACACTAATAACATGAATAAGACGGAGTAGAGTGAATTATAGTATCCGGAAATATATATATAGTATTCAAGATCTTCCTAGGAAATAGGAATTCCTATGAGAGAGATGTGCACTTGCCAGCGCAGGATTTCATATTAGTTTCGCGTGCACGTAAGGTCTGTACCATAACATTTACCCTACACTTTCAGGTACTGGGGATTGAGCCTGTTGGAAAGGTTTAAAGATATGAACCCAGGAAGAAGGGTAGTAACAGAGGGAGGTCCCGTACAGGAGGAGGTGTCCTGGGACGCTCAAAACATACAAGATGATCCCATATTTGGTGTGGGAGGGGACTTGGCCTTCAACTGGGTCTACTATGACAACGCAAATAGGATAGTACTGACTGGGGGATATCTCTCTGATCTGGGAGTTGATGATCACAATACACACGGACTGGGAATTGATAATTGCTGTGATCCTTTAACAGGAATCACTAAATGCAGTGGTGCTTGGCAACATGAGATATCCAATATTCAGGACTGCCCACACCCATCTTGTAAAAATCACATGGTCCAGGGAACTGATCACGGATCTCGACCATTTTTGAAGACCGGACCGGTCTATGGTAATTACGCCATCTACATCTCCAAGAATGTAAACCGATTCCCGCCTGTAGGCACTGAACTTTGTCTTGTTGTACGAGGTACACGGAGTGTGAATTAGAGACGGAATAGTATAATTTGTGTGTGAGCAAGGTAAATTAGAAAGTACGTGTGAACAATTCATGTAGAGAATAATTTATGTAGTTCTTTGACTTTTACAGTTTTAAAAACTGTTCAAAAACTTAAGAATTCGATATTTTTATTTCTTTATTTCTTTGTTCATTAAAAAGTTAAAACGGTTCGGGTACTAAGCGAAATTGAATACTAATGGTTTAATTATCATTAGACAATTTTAACCGGTTATCTAAGTTTTCACAGTACACCGTTTCCGGTGGTTAAAGTGTACTGTGAAATTTTAGACCACTGAAACTAAAACTCTAACTGATAATGGAACACATTGATGGTTCTTTCTCTGTATTCTCTCTGTGTGCGCACTGCGCGCCCGTGCCCGGGCATGCCCTATAGTTCTTTCTCTGTATTCTCTCTGTAGGCAATACATAGATGTACTGCCTACAGAGAGAATACAGAGAAAGAACCATCACTGTGGTCCATTATCAGTTAGAGTTTTACTGTTGATGGGATCCCATTAATGGGATGCCATTCAGTTAGAGTTTCCCCTAAGTATAGCTGAGAACTACCGACCGGTAGCACTGACCAGCCACGTGACCAAAACCTTCGAACGGTGGTGCGCAAGGAGATAACTGAACTTGTTGGTGGCAAGGTATTCTAAACAACAACAACACGGATTCAGATCAGGACGTAGCTGCCTTACTCAACTACTTAACACTATGATGCAATCCTGGAGGACCCAACCAAGGGAGTGAAGTAGATGTGGCTGTCGAGATCGTGAGAATTAAGCTTGGGAGTTCCTTGCGATTATACCTGATCTACCCCCAGTAAGAGGATACTCCAGCCCCCGCAACAACTCTCTTGTGGCCCTACTCACGGAAGGTAGTTAGGTTTCTTCCCTCACCTCACTCCTTCACTTTTTCATGCCACATCATTGCCCACGCGGATGCTTTTGCTGAGTGCGTTGTTATGATAGTGTATTGTAACTGAAACTTATTTGTAAATCTTGTAAATCTAACATTGATCACTTGCTATCAACAAATCTCAGGTTTATCTCGTGCCAGATGATTCACAGAAATATTTTACCAATCAGGACACTTGTACAGCTGGAGAAGACGGAAATGTATTTGGGTTTTGGTTTATTCAATTCCCTTGAGCACGCTGGTAAATCAGCGTTCGACTTTAACATATCTAATTAACTCAAAAACGTATGGTTGTCTATCTGCTACGCAATAGGTTTGGTAGAGACGTTTTTGAAAATTTTGCATTGAGCTCCTTCAAATTGAAAGCTTGACTACAGCTCAGGACATCAAAATCAGCGCTACAATGGCGAAAAAATTACACAGAAAGCTTCAAAACACGCCTTTTTTAAACACAGCCTCAGAGATTTAGCCCTGACTTTATTGACCGTTTAATCATTGGAAAGTCCTCGATAGTCTCTTCCCCACGAGCCTAAGATTGTGCGATGTGGACAAGAAATGACAATTGACAGAGTTATTGCCAAAAAAGTCAAAATTTGACCATAAAAGGGATTTTACTCCACCGTTATCCAACTTATTTTCGATCGCAAGCATGCCGTAAGTCAAACAAAAAAGATTTTGAAACTTTTGGAGACAAAATTTTTTCAACTTTTTTGGCAGGTTCACTCGAAATTCAAAACAGGGTGCGCGTCGCAATGGCAAAATGCGCGTCGCATGCGCGTCGCATTATGCGCGTCTCAACACAGTGTCTCGCCTCCATTCTTTTGTTCTTCAAACAATTATTTGCCCTACTCAGCACTCCACTCTGTGAGACCTCAGACCTACGGCCGTCATACACACGTACGAGGGTTCTGCAGGCCATGCCAATCCATTTTCTTAGACTTAAACGCAATTCAAAGAGAATTTGATACCTTCTGGTGATATATTTTTTTGCGGTCAGATGAGCAGAACAAGGGGCGGACAGTTAAAATTATTAGCTGATTTGGTATATATGCAACAGTCTTCTCGTTCGTGTACCCCCTTGTTAGAAGGACTTGCAGTTCATTCTAATTCGCTGGTATGCATTGCTTGGTTGTGGCTACACACACCACTGCCTTGCAACCAGCAACCTTGGCCGATTGTTTTGTGTAACTTTTTAAACTTTATAAGTAATTAGTCAGATTTCTTTGGAATTGGATTTCTTGATTCATCTATTATATTTAAATTATCTTCCACGTAAGTTTCTTTTTGGGTATGATATACCGTTATTCCTCTCCCTCCTGCACTGTCATCTCTCACGATATCACGCATGCTACGTTTAGTTAGAGAGGGGACTTTGTACCCAAATATTCTTTAGACTCGTTTGTTAGGTAATGACCGAAAGGGCCAGTAAGCGCCGTAAAGAAGATTCGGAAAGCGATGACGATGATGATGCACCTATTGTGGAACTAAGCAGCCAACAACGAGCCGCACAACAAGGCGAACCTGTTTGTGTCGTGTGTGGCCGATATGGTGCATACGTTTGTGACACATACGAAGTTGATGTATGTAGCATACAGTGTAAAGTTGCTCACAAACAGCTCAAGGAAAAGAAAACAGCAGTTTTGGAGAAGGTTGTACAGAAACGGGATATTTTAACAAAGACGAGTATTGAGCAAAGATTGGCCCTGCCGGGGGAGGAGAAATGTATAAACTGTACCGCTAAACTGGGTGTTCTTGACCTATTGGATGCTGGGAAGATCTGCAGTAGGGAGTGTAAGGGATACTATCTGACATCAGATAATATCATCAACTCTCCGCCTTTTAGATTTTCTTCCATGCCGCGAACACAACTTCTTCATTTTCGGAATGAGCACAAAATCAGGATATTGTCTGGTGACGATGTGTCTCCAATGTCTCCAAATCTCTCAGATCTCCCTATAAACTCTCAACTCCGTGACAACCTACCCACGTGCATAGAGAAACTAAACCCTCTCCAATCACAAGCCATCCCAATAATCATGTCTGGTAATGACTTGCTAATTGGCCACGTTGGTCCGGGGAAAACAACGTCCCACCTTATTCCAATGGTACACCGTGTGAGTGTTTGGGCCCGGGACGTTTCCCAAAGCGAGACTTTCGCCCTGATCCTAACCCCAACCCGGGACCAGGCTGTCCAAATCGAGGATCAGGTCAAGACCCTTTGTCGTGGTATAAGTGATATGAAAACTGCACTTGTTGTTGGGGGTCAATCCATCGCTCAACAGAACATCGTCTAAAGTGTGGCCCTCAAATTGTTGTCGAACTCCAGGTCGCTTGGTGGAACTCAAACCTGATCTTTCCATGTGTTTTATGGTGGTAATCGAGGAGTGTGAGACATTGCGGGGCCGCCTTTTTATGATCAGATAACTTCAGTTACCCGGTATTGCCCCCACGACGACAAACAATAATGGTGTCAAATAACGTGACAGAGGCCCTCTGCAAACTCGCCCGACCACTTTTATACCACCCTACCGTGGTTCAAGTTGGAGAATTTAAAGTGTGTGATGTGAGACAGAATCTACTGTGGGTGGAAGATCCTGCAAAGAAACGAAAACTGTTAGACATCTTATCAGATAAACGCTTCGGTAGTTCTGGCTGTGTTTTAGTTTTTGTGGAATCAAAATTTGCAGCACTCCTCCTTGCAGACCATCTCCTTAACCACGACATTATCTGTGGATTTATCCACGGTGACAAAACTCAGGAGGAGCGAAATAAAATAATATCGGATATGGAAGGAGGAAAGTTTTCTGTGGTTGTGACAACATCAGTTCTGGGCCATGGTGTGTTATTTCCCAGTGTTTCAGTTGTGGTTGTGTTCGATTTACCGGGCTCTGTTGACGTGCTGGTACATCAGATTAGTAGGGCGAGAGTGGAAAATGGGAAGGGAACCGCCTTTATGTTTGTGAACAATACAAATAAGGAGTTGTTTAGTGAGTTGACTGATCTTGCAATTAGAACTAGAATTTCTATTCCGGGGCAGTTGAGAAATTCACCACATCTTGCGTACCAAAGGGAAAGAGTGAGATAAGTTGATTTTTATTTATTGGACTAATTTATTGTTAAATATTTTTTCTAAGTTTATGGGTTTTTACTACGAAACGCTTTTAATATGTTTTCTCCTTCAATAAAACACACATTTTCCCTGTTTTATCCAAAACCGAAAACTTTGAAAATGGAGGATTCGTGGCCAAGTCATTTCCCATATAAGGGATCTTGTTTTGACCACAAAGTTACTTCCATATTAGGTATGATGTTCCCAATGATGCACCACCAGGGAATGGGCCCTCCAAAACCCCAGGCAAACCATCAGGAGTGTCTATTGGTGGGTACTGTCAATATAGAACAATCAAGGCAGTTACACGCCCGACTAGAGGTATGTGATTTGGCAATCTTGACATGCGATAATGTGACTTCGACTCGTTTAACTTTTTGCTCATAATTTTATATTACCACATCCAAAATTAAATGTTTTTAATCGAGTCTCACTGTATATATTCAAGACTTTGTTAACCCTGTTCCTTTAGGGCTTGAGTGATAGACCCCCAGAGCACGATGAATGTTTCAAGACATTCTATACAATGAAATCGCCAAACAACACTGTCAAACTGGCTCTGGTGAGGAAAGAAAGGCCGACCGACCACCGTGTGGAGCAGAATATGTTGTTAGAGTATCTTGGGACTATTGATACACAGGTATGTGTGTCTGAACTTGACAACCTTCCTTCAACCTAGGCAATGTTTAGTACCTAGTTTTATAACAGATATATGTCTCACATTCATTTCATTGATTGTAAAGTGAGTTCACTAACCAAGGATAATACTTTTCCTCTTTATTAGGTGCACGAAAAGTTGGCAGTTCGAACAGTAGTGCGATCCTATGTGAATGCCAACACAAACCCTCAGAAGTTTCTCACCGACCTTGGATTTAAACATGACTACGAAGCAGTTCTCCGAGGGAAGCGGTATCGCTACAAGAAAATTGAGATAGCTATCCGAAAGGTAATCCGTTCTGTAAAAACTGTTCTGTAAAAACTGTTCTGGGAGTTTGTTCCTTTGTTCGGCACTGAAAGTACCACACTGTAAAGGATAGGAGGGTTAGAACAAGAGTTTTTTTGTTGTTTGGGAAGAGGTTTCAGAATTGACGCGCCGGCGCGCACGTCGAACTGGAAAATAGTGAAGAAGAAAATAATTTCAGCAGTAGCTACACGCGCGTTTATTCTCTGTATTTCACAGAATTGTCAGTAAGAAAATAGTATTTTGGAGATGGATTTGATGAACATCTTTCCTCTCAGGTGCTTAAAGTTACCAAGCCAGGAGATATGAAGTCAACAGTAGATATTCAATCATCACAGAGTCTAGTTGAAATGACAATGCCTGTAAGTGATCCAGATCAAACGATAATTTAGTATTTTTCTCTTATTCCCCCTACCCTCTCTCACTCTCCCCCTCTTACTCTATCTCTCCAGGCAACATATTAGCAGGTAACGACCCCAATATCGCGGAAATGTTAACACTGGCCGAGACACTAAGATCAATAGTACGATTAGAGAAGTATGACCCTACTCGAATGAAGGAGAAATGAGATCAAGCCGAGAAATGTTTGAACTGTAAAGATATTGGAAATATCACTATAAACTTCATTATATATGTTCATTTATTAACCCATTACAAACTAATATAAGATATCATCACTTCTCCATCAACATCTGATCTCCTAATAATGTTTCATCTCCTAATGCTACCCTTACTTCATCTCCTTTACCTTGCATTAGCCATGAGAACACCAATACATCGATACACGGAGAAGTGGATGAAAGAACCACTGGTGTACTATCTACGGTTCAGAGATCTCCTCCTAATCGATAAGGAACACGCACGACTTAGCGGTGAGTTATGTACAACTTGGTTTCTCGCTAATCTTTTGGAAAAATATAATATTCAGGGTCTTCAGGTTATTAAAATAAAGGAATACTCAGGTTTAAAATCCTAATAATTTCAGAGATAATGGAGCGACCAAGTAGTAATCTGGTGAACCGGATGATGCCAGTACCCGTTTGTGTCCACCCACTCTCTACTCATCACATGATGGCACCCGGTACCCGGGAGAAGTTGATAGCAGAGTTGGAATACCAACATTCTAATGCTGCCACCGCCCGAAATATGGTGGGAGGACCCACTCAATTATGAGGCATATGTTAATGTGAGTAGATCAGGAACCGACCGAATTAGGAAATACTGGTCCTTGATTGGCTGATAACCAGTCATGTGACCTAAATAACGAGTTCTGATTGGTTGTGTCGGTCGGTTCCTGGTGAGTATGCAATATGTATACCAGGGATTTTTGTATTGCTTTGGTGGGGAATTAAATTGCGAATATCAAAATGAGGACCATGTACAATCAGTACATTGCGCAATAGAGCCACAAGAAATTAGAAAACTCTGTATATAATAATAATTTTATGATAAGTTCAAATAACTTGGTTATCCATTTGTCTCCTATTAATTACCTATTAATTGGAAAGTCACACCCCTTTCAGGAACTGTACAGGTAAGGACAGCAGGACCGATTGTTAGAACTGTCTAGGGCTAAACTACCTTCATGGGTGAAAGAAACTGAACGGAAGCAAAGGGTAAATCAGGAACCGACCGAATCAGAAGATACTGGTCCCTGATTGGCTGATTAACCATCAGTGACCTAAATAACGCGTCCTGATTGGTTGTCATGTTTTCTTTGTGTCGGTCGGTTACTGGAATGAGATTCAAGGTGGTGGTGGTGCAGATAGGTTAGCGTGCCAAAATCTGCCCCGTTGAGCAGAACGACATTTGCAACCTCGTCATAGCGTCTGTCATCGTATTGTGGTCGTTAATCACTAGCAAACCGCGATACCTGTCCTACGGCCGTGTGAATATAATAGCATTTTTTCTCCATAAATAGTTCTTGCTGCGTGTTCCTTTTGAATAAAGATAGTATTTGATAATTTAAACCAATGAAATTTTCTTTTGAATATTTTGTTCAGAGAAATAATAGCCAAAACAGATCAAACATTGTCCATAAACACATAGCTAGGGTCACCCTGTCGCTAATCCATCGTACAACGAGACCATTCACCACCCTCCATCTCACCCTCATTAGGGCGCGATCACACTAAGATCTTCGAAGAATTCTTTCGAAGCAACAAATCCAATCTTACCAAAATGCTTCGTTTGTTTCTTGCGCACGGATGGCTCTTGAATGCTTTTACCTGTCGTCAGAGTCAAAAACTAGCAATAGACATACGTGCGCAAGAACCAAACGAAACATTTTGGTGTGATTGGGTTGGTGCTTCGAAGAATTCTTTCGAAGATCTTGGTGTGATCGCGCCCTTACATCGGCAAAATTAGGGCACCCATCTCTTCATCATACCTTGACATGAGCTCCATTACTGGCCCATCCGTGTTCCGATTCCAGTTTTTTGTAGTAGCATTTGTCGTGACACACTCCGGTGTACATCTTGCAACACCACCCCTGCCGCACATGCACCTATTGCACCCATTGTAAATCTGTCACCAACAAACACCCTGCCAGTACTACCATCCGATTCCGCAAACATACAGCAGTCCGTGCCTTTTGTGCACTCGGCATCTGAAATGTGGTAATGTGTGTTAAGGGTCGCACCTTGAATTAAATTATTCTTATTTAACTTTAAACGCATCTATGTCCATTGACTCAATCAGGCTAATCTGGAAAAAAAGTGACTTACAGCCGGCTTTACAAGTGCGCATCCATCGTCCAGGAATCACCATCTTGGAATAAGCATACCAAAACTA